>CM031088.1:19516574-19606947 GCA_018257905.1 Gillenia trifoliata | reverse complement strand
AGCTCGGATATGCTGTTATTGACTTAGAGATTCTTAATCAATCAGAGGTCGACAACATATGCATGTCAAAGTTTATTGCCTTGGTTTTGAAGGTGCATCAGATATTACCGTACAAGTTGTTCGGTGTCATTGTTATTGTTCTTAGAAACGTATATCTTTTTGACGAATTTATGTTCATGCCGTTTTCCAGTTCATCTCGCAGAGGAACAGGCCAATTAGAGGTAGCACTTCAAAATTGCTTTTGGATTACATGCGTACCTTACCATGCAAGGTACGTCTGCTTTCTCAACGATACTTACCAACTTGTTATGCATCACAATTCATGAATGTAAAACTGGTTCAGTCCGTTCGCGAACGAGTATATATTATTTAGCGCTTATGTTAATGAGAGTTAGCTTTCATGATATGTCTCAACAGCTGTATCGGCTATAACTTTTGGTTTCATTGAAATATCGTTCTGTTTTACCTCTTCTGCAGACCTCCCTTACGGCAGCTGGCTGCTACATTTCTCCGGCTCCTGGTTCTAGAGGAATGAAAGCTCTTGTTTGTGTTTCTGTCGATAGTCCTCTACCTGTAAAAATGGGACTATCCCGCTTACACTTTCAGGTAGAACACGAGCACAGTACTCCAGATGAGATAGAGCAAATTATAGCAGATAGCAAATCGTATGCAGATTCTTTGGTTGCAGATGCATCAGATGTGCATTTCTTGGAAGGAACTCCTGAATCAATTCTAACCGGAGCCAGGAAGCTCGGTATGATTAGCGAGTCAACCCGTACAAATATCCTTTCATTACAGAAGGAAGAGGTTAAGAATTTCAAGTCTAGTAAAGTCGCAGCTGACTACAAGTCAGAGCCTGGAGTGAAATCTGCTAGTACATCACGGAGTGAACCATTTCAACCTGGGCAAATATGTTGCTTCATGAACCGATTCTTTGTCACATGGAATTTGAGTGAGGAAGTTACTGACAACGCAAATTCCGAGGAAGCTAATCGTGATGGGGTTGTGGAGGGAGAAAGGCGCTACTGTTGTTGCAGATCTTGTGTATTTGGTCATGACAAGGTAGTTGAGGTGCGCAACATGATTGAACCGGATTGGCTGTATCTTGCCAACTTGTCGAAGTGTCAGACCTCGGAAAACTTTCAAGAACAAAGACATTCTTTCGATAGTGCGGCAGAGCAAACAGAGGAGAAGACGAACAAGTGTGTAGATTATGCAAGGCTCTCAGCACAACGAGCTCTTGTATCCCTGAGGTCCATCCCTCTCGCTGCAAGAAGAGGCCTGCCTGTCATAGTGAACGGTGAAGGACTATTGCTAAGCATCCCAGTAAGTTTTGTTTTGTTTTCGAATATTTATATGGCGGTCTGTAGTTGTGTAACCTGTTTCCTAACAAGTAACACTCTTTACTTTTCAGAGCATTAGCTTTGAACACTGCCCACGCTTAGCGACATCTGCAACGTTCAAGCCCAAAGTACCGCTTGGTGGAGGCCATACTTCTTTCATCTAGTCGCTGTAGTTTCCGGTTCAGCAGGTCCTCCGATTATGCACAACATGGATGCTCGGACAATTTTGTACTGTCATTACTTGTATTTGACCCCAGCCAGCTAGCTTCAAACCCCAAATTTCTAGCGGGGAAACATTTTGTACGACTAAGTATTTCTTGAGTCAATATATGATGCGCGAATTTACTTACGAAGAAAAAGAAGGGAAAATTGAAACATTAAACTGTGTTTTTCATTTCACTCCAGTGTTCCTGAACACTGCAACTTGAAAACAATTACATCACATTCCCAAAACCCCAACATAAAAAACCAGTGGTTGGTACTCTCAGGAGGGTTCATGATGCTCCGTCTTAAACACATACTTTTCTCCATTTTGCACTACCCTAAACCGAAGAAGCGAAGGAAAAGAATGGAAAATTGTGGATGAAGAATATAATCATAACCTGCCCTGACCTCCGCCTCCTCGTTCCTTAAACGAAGTAAAAGATGTGAACCACTGCTTCCAAGCGGCGTCCTTTTGCTGCTCGACCCATGACAAAAAGGCGCTGTCCAACAGGCAGAAGATGTTTACATCGAGGAGTTGGTACCTCACAGGGACATATCGGAAATTCGCAATCTGAACGATTGGCCACACACCACCCTCCAAAGCAAGGGCTGGCAGGAAATCTCTCTTCAAATCTTCCTTCACTTGAACAGAATTCTTGCCTGTGGAATAGTCCATGTAAGTGAAAAACACCAACAAATCCAAGGGGCCGAAGTTCACCTATATCCTTGGATGTTAAGTCCATCAGTTAACAAAGCTTGAGGAAACAAATAAGTGGAAAGCAAAAGGGCAGCAGGGCTTAGTTACATACACTCTACATTAAAGAACAAGATAGAAAGAGTGACACTGGAAAACCCATACTCATGCTTGCACATACACACGCATTACCACGCACACGCACACACACAGAAGGAAATATTTCAGTGGTACCTGAACTCCGCAGTTCATTTTTCATTTTGAAAGACAGAGTTACCAAAACTAAAAAATATCTTTTCCTGCACATGATAAAAGTAGTTCCTTGACTAGTTTATCCTAGTGACACGGGCCGCATCTTTTGAGGCTAATCTTGGGGCATAGAGGAGGCCCAATCCCTTGGAGCATGAAAGAGGCCCAGTCCCACTTGACCCAGATTGATGACCTAGCCCAAAGCCCATGGAAATGGAAGGGACATTCTAGATAATGCCTGGGTGTTTAGGTTCATTGTACATTCTAGATCTTTCCCTTGTATCATGGTCTACCGTTAGATTGTTGTAATCCTAGCCATCCATTCGGGGGCTAGAGTTGTATATAAGGTGGAGACCTCATTTGGCCAAAGCATCCATCTCATAGCAGAAATCTCTCAATTGTAAAGTTCTCTAGTGAGCAATACAAACATTTTTCTCTCAAATCTCTTTGAGTATTCTTATTTTTTCTTTGCTAGTTCTTGTGCTCTTGTGTAGTTGGATCCGATCGAGAGGGTGAAAGGCTGACTTAGCTTGTTCGAAAGCGAAGAACGAGTCTAAGGCCGCACGGGCAGGAGGCTTCGAGAGTCATCCCGTGATAGCTGGTATCAGAGCAGGTCATTCTGATATGCAAGAAGAGACAAGATGGCTGGAGAGAGCACGAACACAAAGAGACAATCCAAGAAGGGTGGAAGGGAGCAATCGAAAGACATGCTCTCATCATTGGAGTCCCAAGTCTTCAGGTTGGAGCACGTTGTGGTCGAGTTTGACAAAAGACTCGATGAGGACGTTCCGTCGAAGGAGGCCGTAGGAGGTTTGGAGGATGACCTTAAGGGGCAACTTCATGGAGCACTCAACTCAGTGATGGAGGACTTTCGTGGGGAGCTCAATACCCAATTGAAGCAGTTTGCAGCAGAGATCACGCAACTGCGCGAGGAGATGAGAGAGGTCATAGGCGATTGGACCTTGTGTAAAGAGGCGGTGCTCAACAGGTCTCATGAGCCAAAGCTTCCGAGGGTGGTGGAGGCTTTCAAACCCAAATCCTATAATGGGAAGTGGGAAGCAAAGGAGCTTGACACTTTTCTATGGGACATAGAGAGGTACTTCAAGAACCTAAGGATGGATGATGATGAGTCGAAGATCTCTACGGCTTCGTTGTTCCTTACCGACAATGCTCTTATGTGGTGTCGTCGAAGATGCATGGAGATAGAGGCAGGTACGTTCTCACTTAAGAGTTGGGCAGATTTCAAGGCTGACTTGAGGCTGCATTTCATCCCCGAGAATGCAAAGTTTGAAGCTAAAGAGAAGCTGAGGTGGCTAAAGCATACTGGCAGTGTGAAAGACTATGTTAACACATTCGTCAACCTGTTGTTCGAGGTGCCCGAGATGACGGAGGAGGATAAGTTGATGTATTTCTTGAGTGGCCTTCAGACATGGGCTAGTGTGGAGTTGCAAAGACAACATGTCTAGACCTTGTCAACAGCTATTGTGGCAGCCGAGTCTTTAGTGAAGCTAAAGAAGACAGACCAAGGCGACTCTAAGAGCAAGTGGAAGAAGCCTAGTGACGGAAAAGGTGGGGGAGACAACAACAAGCCAAATGAGGGAGACAAACCTAGTGGCAGTGGTGGTTTCAACAAGTCGTTCCGCAAGGAGAAAAAGTATGACAAGTATGAGAAGAAAGACAACAAGGGCGACAAGGTTGGACCTTGTTACTTGTGCGATGGTCTGCACTTGATGCGTGATTGCCCACAGAAAAAGGCACTCAACGCAATGACCAAACAGAGTGAAGAGGAAGAGGCTAGAGAGAAGGCGAGAATGGGTTCGATACGGATCCTCAATTCCTTGCAAGCCAAAATCACTCAACCCGAAGGTCCGTCAGGTGGGACGATCTTCGTCGAAGCGGTAGTGAATGGGAGGAAGACTCAACCGTTAGTGGACACGGGAGCATCCCACAACTTCATAACTGTGGAGGAAGCAAAAAGACTTGGAGTGCGAGTCTCTAGAGAAGGTGGCAAAATGAAGGCGGTGAACTTGCCTACTAGCATGATCACGGGAGTGGCTCGTGGAGTAAAGCTACATCTTGGCACGTGGAATGGAGCAATGGACTTCACTGTCACACCGATGGACGACTATAACATGGTGTTGGGCATGAAGTTCATGGACAAGGTAAAAGCTTTCCCCATTCCTCATTGCAACACTATGTGCATTGTTCAGGATGAAATGATGTTGTGCATGGTGCCACTGGCAAGGTCTGCCAAGCCGAAGAAGCAATGCCTGTTAGCCATGCAACTCAAGGAGTCGTGGAAGAAGGATGAGGTGACCTTCCTCACGACAAGAAAGAAGGAACCTGTAGTGGCGGATGCATTAAGTCGGAGGGCTAAGCTTGCAGCCATCACACAGCCCACAAGTTCTCTCGTGGAGCGTATACGAGAGGGCTTGCAACATGATCCTCAAGCCAAGAACCTGGTAGAAATTGTCAAGGAGGGTAAGACAAGGCGATTCTGGCTAGAGGATGAGCTTCTATATGCCAAAGGGAAACGGATCTTTGTGCCGAGGTGGGGTAGCTTGAGGCGCGAGATCTTGAAGGAGTGCTACAACACGATGTGGGCAGGACATCCGGGCACTCATTGTACATTAGCTTTGGTGGGAACAACATACTATTGGCCTCAAATGCGAGACGATGTCGACTTGTATGTGAAAACTTGTCTTGTGTGCCAACAGGACAAGACGGAGCAGAGGTATCCTGGAGGATTGTTAGAGCCGTTACCTGTGCCTTCGAGACCATGGGAGAGTTTGTCCATGGACTTCATCACCTGTTTGCCGAAGTCTGAAGGTTGCAGTTCGATCTTGGTCGTGGTCGATCGGTTCACAAAGTATGCTACTTTCATCCCCGCTCTAGTGACATGCAGTGCAGAGGAGACTGCACGTTTGTTCATGAAGCATGTGGTGAAGTATTGGGGAGTCCCGCAGAGTATTGTCAGTGATCGCGATGCTTGCTTCATGGGCAAGTTTTGGAAGGAACTCTTCAAGCTGCTTGGGTCGCAGTTGAACTTCTCCACTAGTTTTCACCCACAAACGGATGGGCAGACGGAGCGAGTAAACTCATTGTTGGAGGGCTACTTGCGGCACTATGTGAGTGCCAATTAGAAGGATTGGGGCAAGTTGTTGGATGTGGCTCAGTTCTCATACAACTTGCAGCAGTCGGAGTCTACAGAGGCGAGTCATTTTCAGTTGGCAACCGGACAACAGCCTTTGACACCGAACATAGTGGAGAGTGGCTACACGGGGAGTAGTCCTGCTGCATATAAAACAGCTAAAGAGTGGCAGGTGACTAATGATCTGGCTCATGCTCAGTTGGAGAAGGCAGTGAGGAGAATGAAGAAGTGGGCGGATCGAAACAGGCGAGATGTGGAATTCCAGGCCGGCGACATGATACTAGTGAATCTCAACTCCTCACAACACAAGTCTACACGAGGATTGCACAAGGCGTTGTTGAGGAAGTACGAGGGTCCTTTTCCTGTACTAAAAAAGGTTGGCCGAGCAGCGTACCTTATGGAGTTGCCACCCAAGTTAAAGTTTCATCCGGTGTTTCATGTGAGCAACCTTAAGCCCTACCATGCTGATCCCAACGAGCCAAAATGAGGAGTGTCTAAGAGAGCTCCTACTATGACGGTAACCTCATCTGACAAAGTGGCGGAGAGCATAGAGGCGAAGCGTGAGGTGAGCCGCTCTGGAGTGCCGAAGTACGTGGAGTACTTTGTCAAATGGAAGAACCTGCCAATGTCCGATCATGGAAGAGGCCCAATCCCTTGGATCATGGAAGAGGCCCAGTCCCACTTGACCCAGATTGATGACCTAGCCCAAAGCCCATGGAAATGGAGGGGACATTCTAGATAATTCCTGGGTGTCTAGATTCATTGTACATTCTAGATTCATTGTACATTCGAGAGGGTGGAAGGCTGACTTAGCTTGTTCGAAGGCGAAGAACGAGTCTAAGGCCGCACGGGCAGGAGGCTTCGAGAGTCATCCCGTGACACTAGTACTTTAATAAAAAATTAATGATCCTAATTTGAGCAGATTATCCTAATTTGTGTAATCACTTGTGTTCGTTGTTCACTACTGACTCCGCTTGATTTCTCGAAAATCCTTTCCTCCAACCGGAATCCCATGTCCCATTCACTACTCCTCTACACATTATATTTCTCTCCAACACTGCATACATCTGCAAGAAGCCTCTCACCAGCAAGCTTGCTGTAATTTTTCAGATTCTCAATCCCGTTACAAACTTTCCTTAACTTCGTTAGAGTAACTATGCAAATTACTAATTAATTACAACTTGACTTCTAAACTAATTAGTAATTAACCGCACTAGGTACTGGAATTCAACTTGCTAACAAGATTATTTAATTGCCTGCTGAGGTGTATATGGTTAGATGTTGTTATATTATAATACATAGTCTCTGCAATTTGTGCTTGTTTCTTTCCTGATCTTTTCCTGCCTCTTTCCCTTCCCCTTACCGGGACTCGGCCGTTTCCCAAGATTAGACGCCAAGATTGTTATATTATTATGGACGACTTTTTGTTTTTGTAGACTGAAGGAGCTTGACTAGGCATTTTTGTATTAATTTCAGTATCGTCCGTTGGGCAACACAACACAACCACTGCCATTTTTTCAGTCGTGATCGGAACCACTGCAGATCCATAACGGTGGATACCGCCATGACAGCCCACGGAGCCTCCTCTTCATCCTCCTCATCAAAACTTTGGAATTACGACGTGTTCTTGAGCTTCAGCGGTGAGACACGCAAATGCTTCACGGGCCACCTCCACGCGGCGTTAAAAGACAAAGGATACGAGGCCTTTATTGATGAGGACGATCTAGAAAGAGGGGAAGAAATAAAACCTGAACTGTTCCGGGCAATCGAAGAGGCGAGGATCTCTATCATTGTGTTCTCAGAGAGGTATGCGGATTCGAGTTGGTGTCTTGACGAGCTGGTGAAGATCATGCAGTGCAGAGACAAACTGGGGCGACATGTTTTGCCAATATTCTACCATGTTGATCCTTCACATGTCAGGAAGCAGGACGGAGATTTAGCCAAAGCCTTTCAGAAGCACGAAGACGGCATCCGTGAAGAGAAAGATGACAAAAAACGCGAAGCTAAGGAAGAAAGGGTAAGGCAGTGGAGAGAGGCTCTTACTCAAGCTGCAAATTTGTCTGGCCACCATCGTCAAATCACTGACAACGGGTAATCATTCTGCTTTTCAAGATCTGAAACATTTTAGTGGACAATAATTGTTAAACGAGTATCACACACAGTTTCACTAGAAAATCAAGACTTCCAAGATAAAATACTAAAACTAAATATGAATTTGTAAAATTAGGAAACGGATCTGAAACTTATCTGAAACTTGGACATTTTTATTTTCCAAGAGTTGATTGGTAGCGTTAGAAGGTTAAATAGTTAATCATTTAGGGGAAGGGGACTAATTAGGTCTCTCTCTGTATATATGGTTCAATTTCATTGGGGTTTATATATCAATGAATGACTTTCATTCTTTTATTCAGTTCCTCACAAAATCGTACATGCAGGAGTACATGTAAGTATAAAGAAAATTGTTTATTAGTCAGGGGACTGATAGCAACTACTGAGCCTTCATTGAGTCCCTCTAATGCTTACGAATTCAATTTTCAGGCGTGAAGCAGAGCTTATTAGAGAAGTTGTTGACAAGATAATTATGGAATGGCTTCCCAGCACAAACGAATTAGATGTGGCCAAGCACCAGGTTGGAATCAATTCTCGCATTCGAGATATTATCAGTTATCTTACAGATGGTGGATCAAATGATGTTGTCATGGTTGGAATTTGGGGGATGGGTGGATTGGGTAAAACAACAGCTGCCAAAGCCATTTATAACCAAATTCATCATAACTTCCAATTTAAATGTTTCCTTGCTGACGTTAGTGACACTACAAGTAAACATGATCTGGTTTATGTGCAAAAAACACTTGTTTCCGACATCTTGAAACGGACCGTGTCTCAGATACATAGTGTTGCTGGAGGTATCAGTATGATAAAACAACATTTTCGACATAGAAGGGTACTCGTCATCATGGACAATATAGATCAAGAGGAGCAACTAAATGCAATCGCTGGAAATCATGATTGGTTTGGTTCAGGAAGTAGAATTATCATAACGACACGAGATGAACATTTACTAAAGCAAGTGGACAAGACATATCCGGCTCAGGAATTGAATCAAGGAGAATCTCTGGAGCTCTTTAGTTGGCATGCCTTTGGAAACAGTTGGCCGAATGAAGGATATCTTGAACTCTCAAAAAAGGTTGTTTCTTACTGTGGAGGTTTGCCACTAGCCCTTGAAGTTTTAGGCTCTTTTCTGAATAAAAGAAGCGTAGCAGAGTGGAAAAGCCAATTGGATAAACTGAAAAGAACTCCTGATGGAAAAATAATAAAACGGCTAAGAATAAGCTTTGAAGAGCTAGAGGATACACAGAAGGCTATATTCCTCGACATATCTTGTTTCTTTATTGGAGAGCGTAAGAACTATGTTGCAAAGGTATTAGATAAATGTGGACTTTCTGCCACAATAGAAATCAGTGTCCTCCGCGAACGATGCCTTGTAACTGTTGAAAACAACAAGTTGAATATGCATGATTTGCTTCGAGAAATGGCCCGAGTAATCATTTCTGAAAACTCCCCTGCTGACCCAGGAAAATGGAGTAGGTTGTGGAATCGTCAAGAGGTCACCGATGTATTAAAAAACGAATCTGTAAGTACATTCCGAATAAAATTTTGGGTTAATTCATGTGTAATTATAACTATATGCAGCTGCACAAGGAAAGTTCAATTGTGAAAATGATGTAAATATATGCAAATAATCCTTTTCTTACAGGGAACTGAGGAAGTTGAAGGACTTGCTCTAGATTTCCCTCGTCCTTTTTTACAAAGCTCTAACAAGTGGAACGAAGCGAGTGTCAGTACAGTAGCGTTTGCCAATATGAAGAAACTGAGATTTCTCCGGGTCAACTTCGCACAGCTCACTGGAGAGTACGCATGTTTTCCCAAAAAGTTGATATGGTTGTGCTGGTGTAGCTTCCCTTTAAAGTCCATACCAGATGACTTTTTAAATCAAGAGAAACTAGCGATTTTGGAGATGCAGTATAGCAAACTGGTACAAGTTTGGGAGGGTTCCAAGGTACAATTCTGTATCTAATGTTCTTTTTGGATTTTATTTTTTATGAGATCTTCCTTTTGGATATTAACTTCAATTTTCCTTTGGTTTTGCTCGACAGTCGCTTCAGAAGTTGAAAATCATTGATCTCAGTTTTTCCGAGCTCTTGGAAAAATCACCAGACTTCTCGGGACTCCCAAATCTTGAAGAATTGATATTGGAAGGATGTGTGAGATTGTCCGAGATTCACCCCTCCATCGGTCATCTTAAAAGTCTTTGTTTGGTGAACCTTAAGGGATGTAGCAATCTTAGTTCTCTTCCAGTGGATTTCTATAAGTTGAAATCTGTTCAGACTCTTCGTCTTAACGATTGTTGGAATTTCAGAGAACTGCCTGAGGATTTAGGGGAGATGGTATCATTGAGAATACTTGAAGCAAAGAATACATTCATAACACGAGTACCACATTCGATAGTAAGATTGAAGACGCTCACTTCTTTATCTCTAATGCATGTTCATGTGCCCCATTCGTTACATGGCTTAAATTCTTTACAACAATTAAAACTCGCATGGTGCAGCATACTTGATGATTTGGATCTTGGGAGTCTAATTTCTTTACAATATTTGGATCTTCGGGGGAATGATTTTTGTACCCTACACAACCTCAGTGGGCTTTCGAAGCTTGAAACCTTGTGGTTAAATTGTTGCGGAAATCTTCAGACGGTACCTGAATTACCAACAAATTTGCAAGTTCTGCGTGCGTCTAAATGTCCTGTGTTGGAAACAATGCCAAATTTTTCGGAAATGTCAAATATGAGAGAACTGGATTTAAGTGACTCACCCAAACTCACCGAGGTTCCAGGCTTGGAAAAGTCATTAAACTCCAAGACAATGATTGAAATGAAAGGGTGCACCAATCTCACAGCTGAGTTTAGGAAGAACATCCTACAGGTCTTTCTCTCTCTCATTGTGTTTCTATTGCGCGAGCGCACACACAAACGCACATGTATACATATGACTCACACTTGCATTGTACATACAGGGATGGACTTCTTGCGGATTTGGTGGCATTTTACTCGATGGGAGTTATGTTCCTGATTGGTTTGAGTTTGTCAACGAGGGCAATAAAGTCAGTTTTGATATTCCGCCGAGTGATGGTCGGAATCTGGAAGGGCTGACTCTGTTCATTTACAGGACAGTCAGCGTCAGCTATGCATTTAAGTTTCTTCCTTTTGCCATTACTGTTATAAATAATACCAAGCGTACTGATTTGCGGGCCTGCATAGGCAAAAATGTTTGGGACTACAAACCTGAATCCGATTATCTTTGGCAGGGACAATTATCAAACTTTAAGCTCAATTTGCAAGGCGGGGATAAAGTTGATATAATTTTTGTTCCGCATTCGTATTTGTCTGCGCCAATGAAGAGAACTGGGGTTAATCTTGTATGGGACAAGCCTATCAAGGAAAATTTGCATGATTTGGATCGTGCTGGTTATGTTTTTGACCCGCATCCAGCTCGGTTCTATGATCTCAGCAAATCGGTTCTATGATCTCAGCAAATGCAGGGGTAGTACTACAGATGTTGATGAAGATGTTGATGAAGATGAAGATGAAGATGAAGATGAAGATGAAGATGAAGATGAGATGAAGATGAAGATGAAGATGATGAAGATGAAGATGAAGATGAAGATGAAGATGATGATGATGAAGATGAAGATGAAGATGAAGATGAAGATGAAGTTGAAGTGGAAGAATTAGGAGTCCTGCATCAGCATCAGGTCAGTACTTCTCCAGCGGTAGCCACAGGGGGTCGAGTCCTCAGAATCTCCCAGTACTTCTCCAGCAGCAGCCACAGGGGACGGCGGTCAGTGACAGTGGAGAGCAGATATCCAACTCAATGGACGATGATCCTCTTGATCGCCTTTGCAAATCCTTTGCATGTATTTCTTTGTCTCCTGATCATTCATCTACATTCTCAGCCCGCATTCGGCCGGACGCGTGACTCTGTTGGCCTTTCCCATTTGGAGAGGTGAGAGGCTGCACCAGCTAATCAATTATGTTGATTGTTGGCTCAAACCATTTTCTGCTGCATTTATGGAAGTTAGTTGGCAGCTGAAGAATGTGGAAGACAAATATTAGTGGAGACATTTATTATGTCTGTTGGTTTATCAAGGTTTTAACCTTTGCTATCTCCAAGAGATATTTATTCCGTTGGCTTTATAAAAGCTGTTGGGAATAATAAGATAAATGAGAGAGTAAGGAGCAACCCGATAGAACACAGAGGAGAAAAGAAGGAAGTGCAGAGCAACCCGATAGTGTGCAAAAGCAATCCGACAAAGTCTAGAGCAATCCGACGGGGCTGTTCTTACTTTGTATTTGTTCCTTTCTTTTCTATTGTGAGTGTGTGAGCTTGGGTTATTTGGGATCATTGGGAAATTGAGTGTTAAACACTATTTGTAAGTTCTCATTGATTAGAGTGAAATCTCAATAGTCTCCAAACTGGACGTAGGCAAGTTGCCGAACCAGTATAAATCTCTGTGTGCTTTACTTATTCATCTTTACTTAGCCAGTTGGTTTTATTAGTTCACTCTCACTTGCTTGTTTGCTTCCGCACAACAAATTAGTCCCCTTCTTCTCTTGGTTTTGCCGCCCTCCACAAAAATCTTTATCGTTTTGACCGCACTAGTTAATATTTCCGCAACAAATTCCAGTCAATAGTTTCTACTACCTTTTCATCAATCTGAGCACTATATTTATGTACAGAAAAGTACTATATGCATGTGTATGATATTGCTAGACCACAAATTAGTTATGCAAATAGCTCCTCAATCAATCCATCTAAGACCAGTTTCTCTGCGTCATTCACTACTTGCTCCGCTTCCTCTCTGGAAAACCCCTTCCTCCAGCCCAAATCCCATGTCCTGTTCACCACTCCTCTGCACATTATGTCTCTCTCCAACATCATATACAGACTGTCCGCAAGAAGTCTCATGGATCATGGTGACGCGAGGAGGAGCGGTCATGGTGACGGCGGCGCTATGGAGATTGGCGGAGCTGAGGATTCATTGATTTGGCGGGAAAGGTCTCGCATCGGAGAAAGAAAATGCGGGCGGACCGGAGAGTCTCTGTTTATCTTCAGTTTAACTTGTCTTGTTCTTAGTACTTTGACTGCGTATGTAAATAATAAAATAATGGGTAAAAGCAATAATTGTTTTAATTTCTTTCTTACCACATCTGGCCATCAAATTCATTCTTTGATATTTATTTATATTTTTTATCAATTTCATTCTTTGATATTTTGAATAAGCTAAATGAAATTTGACCAAAAATTTGCAATGTTAAACAAATCCCAGTCCCAATCGAGCCTAATGTAAACAGCTCAAAAAGACATAAGTATTCCTCCGACGCGCGGTTATTCCGTCAATTGAAATGAAAATTTGGATGTGGTCTAGAATTGCAATGATACCAAACTACAATGATAAAATCACTAGAATTGAAAACCACATCGATTAAATTGAAAAATGGGGCAAACGACAAGGACTAAAGTGAAATTTGGCCTTATTTTTGTTCTCAATTGATAGTTTAAACGCTGCGTTTCCACGACAACGGCTCCGTATAATGCCGGCTCCATCTCCAACACACTCTGTGAAAAGGCTTTAAGCTTTGTAAATGGCGCGAGCGGTAATCTTACCCTCGCAAACCAGTACCCAAACCTTACTTTTTGCCATTCCAAAAATACCCCTTACTACATGGAAACTTCCATTCATGTCCCGCCAAGCTCTCTGCGAGTGCTCGTCCGCCCAAGCTGCCCCGGCCGCCGCAGTCGTCGACATGGCCAAGTACAAGGAAGCTTTCGCCAGGCGAATGGCCATGGCCGGCCTCAAACCCCACCACCGCCTCGGTCTGTATTTACTTTTTTCTTCCTGTTCTCAGCAAATTATCTTGCTTTTTTCCTTTTCATTTTATGGACTCAATTTTGTTTGCTTTGCTCTCCAAATTTCGGGGTCGTTTGGGAAAGAAGCAGTTTATGCTCTTAAGTGCTTCTGCTAAAAGTTATTTTGTTTAAAACATGTAGAAATTCTTATTAAAATCCAAGTGCTTTTTGGAAAAACACTTGGTGGCACGTAGCTGGTGTTCTCCAGAAAGTGCTTCTACGACCGGGAAACGCTATTAAACTTTTCTGTCAAATGTATTTAGAAGCGCTTTTGGCCACTACAAATCACTTTTAGCTATTCCAGAAGCAAATCCGAAAAAGGCCGTTCGATTCTTTGTGGAAAATAAAAAGGGTCTTATTTTTCTTGTTTTGTTGGTATCTATAGCTATTGGAGTTTCTGGAGGTCCAGACAGCTTGGCCTTGTGCGTTTTAACTGCCCACTGGAAAGCTCAAGACTTTAATGCGAAATGTGACAATGGCGGCTTCGTTGACGGGGTTTTTGGTCATGACAAAGTAGTTGAGCTGCGCAACATGATTGAATCCAGATTGGCTGTATCTTGCCAACTTGTCAGTGCCAGACTTCGGAAGACTTTCAAGAACAAAGACATTCTTTCGATAGTGCGGCAGAGCAAACAAGAGGGAAGGTGAGTAAGTGTCTAGATTATGCAAGGCTCTCAGCACCAACGAGCTCTTGTATCCTTGAGGTCCATCCCTCTCGCTGCAAGAAGAGGCCCCTTGCCTGTCATAGTCAACGGTGAAGGACTACCTTTACGCATCCCAGTAAGTTCTGTTGTTTTGTTTTTCGTATATTTATTAAATGGCGGTCTGTAGTTGTGTAACCTGTTTCCTAACAAGTAACAATCTTTACTTTGGTTTCAGAGCATTAGCCGAACACTGCCCACGCTTAGCGACATCTGCAACATTCCAGCCTAAAGTACCGCTTGGCCGGGAGGCCATACTTCTTTCATCTAGTTGCGGTAGTTTCCGGTTCAGCAGGTCCTCCGATTATGCACAACCTGGATGCTCGGGCAATTTTGTACTGTCTTTACTTGTATTTGACCCCAGCCAGCTGGCTTCAAACCCCAAATTTCTAGTGGGGAAACATTTGTACGCTGAAGAAGTATTTCTTGAGTCGATATATGATCATAGCGAATTTGCTATACGAAGAAAAAAGAAGGGGAAAATTGAAACATTAAACTGTGTTCATGATGCTCCGTCTTAAGCACATACTTTTCTCCATTTTGCACTACCCTAAGCTGAAGAAGCGAGGAAAAGAATGGAAAATTGTGGATGAAGAATATAATCATAATCTGCCCTGACCTCCGCCTCCCTCGTTCCTTAAGCAAGTAAAAGATGTGAACCACTGCTTCCAAGCGAGCGTCCTTTTGCTGCTCGACCCATGACAAAAGGCGCTGTCCAACAGGCAGAAGATGTTTGCATAGAGGAGTTGGTACCTCACAGGGACATATCGGAAGTCGCAATCTGAACGATTGGCCACACACCACCCTCAAAGCAAGGGCTGGCAGGAAATCTCTCTTCCGTCTTCCCTTCACTTGAACCGAATTCTTGCTTGCCTGTGGAGATAGTCCATGTATGTAACATAACAAATCAAGGGGCCGAAGGTTCACCTATATCCTTGGATGTTAAGTCCATCCAGTTAACAAAGCTTGAGGAAACAAATAAGTGGAAAGCAATAGGGCAGCAGGGCTTAGTTACATACACTCACAGGTAAAGAACAAGATAGAAGAAAGGTGACCTTTGGAAAACCCATATACATGCTTGCACATACACACGCATTACCATGCACACGCACACACACGAAGGAAATATTTCGGTGGTACTGAACTCCGCAGTTCATTTTCATTTTGAAGACGAGTTATGGCGAAAATATCTTTTCTACACATGATAAAGTAGTTCCTTAACTATCCTAGTGACACGGGCCATATCTTTTGAGGCTAATCTTGGAGTATAGGAGGCCCATCCCTTGGAGCATGGAAGAGGCCCGGTCTACTTGAACCAGTTATGACCTAGCCCAAAACCCATGGAAATGGATGGGACATTCTAAATAATTCTGGTGTCTAGGTTGGTGTACATTCTAGTCTTTCCCTTGTATCATGGTCTATCGTTAGATTGTTGTAATTCTAGCCATCCATTCGGGGGCTAGAGTTGTATCAGAGTGGAGCCTCATTTGGCCAAAGCATCCATCTCATAGCGAGAAATCTCTCAATTGTAAAGTTCTCTAGTGAGCAATACAAACATCTTTCTCTCAAATCTCTACGAGTGTTCTTATTTGTTCTTTGCTAGTTCTTGTGCTCTTGTGTAGTTCAATCGTCGAGAGGTGGAAGGCTCACTTAGCTTGTTCGAAAGCGAAGAAGCAGAGTCTAAGGCACACGGGCATGAGGCTTCGAGAGTCATCCCGTGACCGAGCTGAGTATGAGCATGTCATTAGATGCAAGAAGAGACAAGATGGAGTTTGGAGAGAGCACGGAACACGAAGACAATCCAAGAAGTGTGGAAGGGGGCAATCGAAAGACATGCTCTCATCATTGGAGTCCGCGTCGTCGGGTTGGAACACCGTGGTCGGGAGTTTGACAAAAGACTCGATGAGGACGTTCCGTTAGAAGAGGCCATTATAAGGTTTGGAGGATGATCTCAAGAAGCTGACTTCAAGGAGCACTCCAACTCGGTGATGGAGGACTTTTTATTGGGGAGCTCAAGACCCAAGTGGAGCCGGTTTGCGCGGAGATCAACGCAACTGCTCGGGGAGATGAGAGGTCAAGCGTGGACCTTGCGTAGAGGCGGTGCTCAGCCGGGTCTCATGAGCCAGTTTCTAAGGGTGGTGAAGGCTTTTAAACCCAAATCTTATAATGGGAGGCAGGAAGCAAATGAGCTTGACACTTTTCTATGGGACATGAGAGGTACTTCATGAACCCTAAGAATGGATGATGATGAAGGTCAAAGATCTCTACGACTTCATTGTTCCCTTACCGACAATGCTCTTATGTGAGTAGTCGAAGATGCACATAGAGATGAAACGATCACGTTCTCATTTAGAGTTGGGCGATTTCAAGGGTGAGCTTGGTGCATTTCTTCCCCAGAGAATGCAAGTTTGAATCTAAAGAGAAGTTGAGGTGGCTAAAGCATGCGGCGAGTGTGAAAAGATTATGTCAACATATTCGTCAACCTGTTGTTCGAGTGCGAGAGATGATGAAGGAGGATAAGTTGATGTATTTCTTGAGTGGCCTCGAGACATAGGCTAGAGTGGGTGCAAAGGTGACATGTCCGAGACCTTGTCACGGCCATTGCGGCATTTGAGTCTTTAATTAGACTAGAAGACAGACCAAGGCGACTTTAAGAGCAAGTGGAAGAAACCTAGTGATGGAAAAGGTGGGGGAGACAATAACAAGCCGGAAATGGGGAGACAAACCTAGTGGCAGTGGTGGTTTCAACAAGTGGATTACGCGAAGGAGAAAAAGTATGACAAGTATGAGAAGAAAGACAACAAGGGCGACAAGGGTTGGACCTTGCTACTTGTGCGATGGTCCGCACTTGGTGCGTGATTGCCCACATAAAAGGCACTCAACACAATGACCAAACAGAGTGAAGAGGAGGAGCGATAATGGGTTCGATACGGATCCTCAATTCCTTGCAAGCTTCAGAATATATTCAGAAGGTCCGTCGGAGTGGGACCGATTTTCGTCGAAGCGGTAGTGAATGGAAGGAAGACTCGGCTGTTGGTGGACACGGGAGCATTCCACAACTTCATAACCGTGGAGAAGCAAAGAGACTTGGGTGCGAGTCTCTAGAGAATGGGGCAAGATGAAGGCGGTGAACTCGCCTGGCAGCATGATCACGGGGAGTGGCTCGTGGAGTAAGCTACATCTTGGCACGTGGAATGGAAGCAATAGACTTCAACTTTTGTCACACCGATGGACGACTATAACATGGTGTTGGGCATGAAGTTTATGGACAAGGCCAAAAGCTTTCCCCATTCCTCATTGCAACACTATGCATTGTTCGAGGATGGAATGATGTCGTGCATGGTGACACGACGTGCAAGCCGAAGGAGTAGTGCCTGTCGGCCATGCAGCTAAAGATTCGTGGAAGAAGGATGAGGTGACCTTCCTCCAAGGCAAGAAAGAAGGAACTGGCAGTGAGCGGATGCATTAAGTCGAAGGGCCAAGCTTGCAGCCAATCACCTGACCACAAGTTCTCTCGTGGAGCGTATACGAGAGGGCTTGCAACCCGATCCCTCCAAGCGAAGAACACAGTAGAACTTGTCAAGGAGGGTAAGACAGGCGTTACATGGCTAGAGGATGAGCTTCTATATGCCAAAGGGAAGCGGATCTTTGTGTCGAGGTGAGGTAGCTTGAAGAGCGAGATCTTGAAAAAGAAGTGCCACGACATGATGTGGGCGAGGACATTGAGAGCACTTTCATTGTACGTGCTTTGGTGGGAGCGGCATACTACGGCCTCAAATGCGAGGACGATGTCGACTCGTATGTGAAAACTTGTCTTGTGTGCCAACGGAAGGGACAAGATGCTTGAGAGAGAGCATCTGGAGGATTGTTGGAAACATTGCACATTGCCTTCGAACCGTAGGAGAGTTTGTCCATGGAACTTCATCACACATTTGCAGAAGTGCAGAAGGTTGGGATTCGATCTTGGCGGTGGTCGATCGGTTCTAAAATATGCTACTCATCCCGTTTGATGACGTGCGATGCGAGAGGAGGCACACGTTCGTTCATGGCATGTGGTGAGAGCCAGCCAGGAGGGATCCATGAGGGATATTAGTAAATTGATCATGATACCTTCCTTGGCTGAGTTTTCAAAACACTCAATACACCAGGTGCAGTTGAACTTTTCTCACAGTTTTCTTTTGCATGGGATGCAGTGAACAATAAACTCGTGTTTTGGCTCACATAGTGCATTCGAGAAGAGATTGTATCGAGTATTGGGATATTGTGTGAGTTCTCATGCATTGTTGATCGTGAGATCCTCTGTGAGTCCTTCAGTGCATCAGACAACAACTGACTGAACCATAAGTGAGTGCACATGAGAGGTAATGCTATTTGCATATAAAACGTAAGGAGTGGCGGGTGACTAATGATCACGGCTCGTGCTTAGTTGGAGAGGCGGTGAGAAGAATGAAGAAGTGGGCCGGATTGAAACGGGCGAGATGTGGAATTCCGGGCGGGGTGACATGATACTGAGTGAAGCTCAACCCCTCACAACTCAAGTCTACACAAGGATTGCACAAGGCGTTGTTGAGGAAGTACGAGGTCCTTTCACGTACTCAAGAAGGTTGGCCGGCGTCTGCTGTGGGTTACAAGCTAGAAGTTTCATCCGGTGTTTCATGTGAGCAACCTTAAAAGCCCTACCATGCCGATCCCGGCTTGAGCGAGCGAGGAGTGTCTAAGAGAGCTTTACTATAGCCCGGTAACCTCATCGACAAAGTGGCGAGGGAGCATAGGGCGCGTGTGGTGAGCCGCTATAGAGTGCCGAAGTACGTGGGTACTTTGTCAAATGGAAGAACACATAATGTCGATAGCACATGGGAGAAGAAGCACTTGTGGTAGTTCAAGAACAAGATCATGATGTTCGAGAAAGGCAAGTCGGCAGCGTTGACAAGTCAGAAGTGGGGGGAGAATGCCGCATCTTTTAGAGGCCCCAATCTTGGAGCATAGAGGCCTAATCCCTTGGAGCATGGAAGAGGCCCGGTCCACTTATTGAGATTGATGACCCTAGCCCAAAGCAGGCAAATGGAAGGGGACATTCTAGATAATTCTTAGGTGTCTAGGTTCATTGTACATTCTAGATCTCCTTGTATCATGGTCTACCGTTAGATTGTTGTAATCCTAGCCATCCGATGGGGGCTAGAGTTGTATATAGGTGGAGGCCTCATTTGGCCAAAAGCATCCATCTCATGAAATCTCTCTCAATTGTAAAGTTCTCTAGTGAGCAGGCACAAACATCTTTCTCTCAAATCTCTACGAGTGTTCTTATTTGTTCTTTGCTAGTTGTTGTGCTCTTGAGTAGTTCCATCCGATCGAGAGGGTGGAAGGCTGACTTAGCTTGTTCGAAGGCGAAGAACGAGTCTAGGCCGCACGGGCGGGGAGGCTTCGAGGGAGTCATCTCGTGACACTAGTACTTTTAATAAAAGTAATGATCCTAATTTGAGCAGATTATCCTAATTTGTGTAATCACTTGTGTTAAGTCGTTGACTGCATACATCTGCAAAGCCTCTCACCAGCAAGCTTGCTGTAATTTTTCAGATTCTCAATCCCTTACAAACTTTCCTTGACCAACTTCGTTAGAGTAACTATGCAAATTACTAATTAATTACAACTTGACTTCTAAACTAGTGGTAATTAACCGCACTAGGTACTGGAATTCAACTTTTGCTAACAAGATTGTTAATTGCCTGCTGAGGTGTATATAGTTTCAGTGTTGTTATATTATAATACATAGTCTCTGCAATTTGTGCCCCATTTCTTTCCTGATCTTTTCCTGCCTCTTTCCCTTCCCCCTTATGAACGCCTTTTGTTATATTATTATGGACGCCTTTTGTTTTTGTAGACTGAAGGAGCTTGACTAGGCATTTTTGTATTAATTTCAGTATCGTCCGTTCGGCAACACAACACAACCGCTGCCATTTTCCATAACGGTGGATACCGCCATGACAGCACGGAGCTTCCTCTTCATCCTCCTCATCAAAACTTTGGAATTACGATGTGTTCTTGAGCTTCAGCGGTGAGACACGCAAAACTTCACGGGCCACCTCACGCGGCGTTTAAAGACAGAGGATACGGGGCCTTTATTGATGAGACGATCTAGAAAGAGGGGAAGAAATAAAACCTGAACTGTTCGGGCAATCGAGGCGGGATCTCTATCATTGTGTTCTCAGAGAGGTATGCGGATTCGAGTTGGTGTCTTGACAGCGAGCTGGTGAATCATGCAGTGCAAGGAACAAACTGGGGCGACATGTTTTGCCAATATTCTACCATGTTGATCCTTCACATGTCCAGGGAAGCAGGACGGAGATTTAGCCAAAGCCTTTCAGAAGCACGAAGACGGCATCCGTGAAGAGAAAGATGACAAAGAACGCGAAGCTAAGGAAGAAAGGGTAAGGCAGTGGAGAGAGGCTCTTACTCAAGCTGCAAATTTGTCTGGCCACCATCTTCAAATCACTGACAAAGGGTAATCATTCTGCTTTTCAAGATTTGAAACATTTTAGTGGACAATAATTGTTAAACAGTATCACACACAGAGAAAATTAGTTTCACTAGAAAATCAAGACTTCAAGATAAATATGAATTTGTAAAATTAGGAAACGGATCTGAAACTTGGACATTTTCTTTCAAGAGTTGATTGGTAGCGTTAGAAGGTTAAATAGGTGTATTTCTAAACAAGGTTAAAATTTAGGAGATGAGAATCAGTGGGGATTGAACCCTCACTGTACTTAAGTGTATTTCTAAAACAAGGAATCTGAATTTTGGCACTTGAACTTTTATACGTACTGGACTACTCTAGTAACATGTAATCAACACACCTTCCTGATATAACCTAAACCTTAGTTAGGTCTCCTCTGTATATGGTTCAATTTCATTGGGGTTTTATACATCAATGAATAAACTTTTTCTTTCAGTTTCACTCCACAAAATCATACTTGCAGGGAGTACATGGTATAAGAAAATTGTTTGTAGTCAGGGTACTGATAGCAACTACTGATTCTCATACTACGAATTCAATTTTCAGGCGCGAAGCAGGCTTATTAAGTTGTTGGCAAGTTATTATGGAATGGCTTCCCAGCACAAACGAATTACATGTGGCCAAGCACCAGGTTGGAATCAATTCTCGCATTCAAGATATTATCTGTGATCTTACAAGTGGTGGATCAAATGACGTTAAAATGTTTGGAATTTGGGGGATGGGTGGAGTGGGCAAAACAACTGCTGCCAAAGCCATTTATAACCAAATTCATCATAGCTTCCAATTCAAATGTTTCGTTGCCGACGTTAGCGACACTGCAAGTAAACGTGGTCTGGTTTATGTGCAAGAAAAACTTGTTTCTGACATCGTGAAACAGACCGTGTCTCAGATAAGTAGTGTTGATGGAGGTATCAGTATGATAAAACAATATTTTCGACATAGAAGGGTACTTGTCATCATGGACAATATAGATCAAGTGGAGCAACTAAATGCAATCGCTGGAAATCATGATTGGTTTGGTCCAGAAAGTCGAATTATCATAACGACACGAGATGAACATTTACTAAACCAAGTGAAAGTGGACAAGACATATCCGGCTGAGAAATTGAATCAAGGAGAAGCTCTGGAGCTCTTTAGTTGGCATGCCTTTGGAAACAGTTGGCCTAATGAAGGATATCTTGAACTCTCAAAAAAGGTTGTTTCTTACTGTGGAGGTTTGCCACTAGCGCTTGAAGTTTTAGAGTTTTAGGCTCTTTTCTGATTAAAAGAAGCATAGTAGAGTGGAAAAGCCAATTGGAGAAACTGCAAAGAACTCTTGATGGAAAAATAATAAAACCGCTAAGAATAAGCTTTGAAGGGCTAGATGATACACAGAAGGATATATTCCTCAACATATCTTGTTTCTTTATTGGATGGGATAAGGACTATGTTGCAAAGGTACTAGATAAATGTGGATTTTCTGCCACAATAGAAATCAGTGTCCTCTGCGAACGATGCCTTGTAACTGTTGAACACAACAAGTTGAATATGCATGATTTGCTTCGAGAAATGGCCCGAGTAATCATTTTTGAAAAATCCCCTGGTCACCCTGGAAAATGGAGTAGGTTGTGGAATCCTCAAGAGGTCACCGATGTATTAACAAACAAATCTGTAAGTACATTCCGAATAAAATTTTGGATTAATTCATGTGTAATTATAACTATATGCAGTTGCACAAGGAAAGTTCAATTGGGAAAATGATGTAAATATATGCAAATAATCCTTTTCTTACAGGGAACTGAAAATGTTGAAGGACTTGCTCTAGATTTCCTTTTTCCTTTACAAAGCTTTAAAGTTGAAGCGAGTTTCGATACAGTAGCGTTTGCCAATATGAAGAAACTGAGATTGCTCCGGCTCAACTACGTACGGCTCATTGGAGGGTACGCATGTTTTCCCAAAAAGTTGATATGGTTGTGCTGGCGTGGATTCCCTTTAAAGTCCATACCAGATGACTTTTTTAATCAAGAGAAACTAGCTATTTTGGAGATGCAGTGTAGCCAACTGGTACAAGTTTGGGAGGGTTCCAAGGTACAATTCTGTATCTAATTTTCTTTCTGGATTTTATTTTTATTTTTTATGAGATCTTCCTTTTGGATATTAACTTCAATTTTCCTTTGGTTTTGCTCGACAGTCGCTTTAGAAGTTGAAAATCATTAATCTCAGTTATTCCTGCAACTTGAAAAAATCACCAGACTTTTCGCGACTCCCAAATCTTGAAGAATTGATATTGGAAGACTGTTGGAGATTGTCCGAGATTCACCCCTCCATCAGTCATCTTGAAAGACTTTGTTTGGTGAACCTTAAGGGATGTCGCAAACTTAGTTCTCTTCCAGTAGATTTCTATAAGTCGAAATCTGTTGAGACTCTTTGGCTTACTGATTGTCGGAATTTCAGAGAACTGCCTGAGGATTTAGGGGAGATGGTATCATTGAGAATACTTGAAGCAGAGGGTACAAAGATAAGACAAGTACCACATTCGATAGTAAAATTGACGAAGCTCACTTCTTTATCTCTACGGGGTTTATCTCCACGGGGTGTTCATGTGCCCCATTCGTTACATGGCTTAAGTTCTTTACGACAATTAAAACTCGCACGGTGCATAATACCTTATGATGCAGTCCCTAAGGGTACTGGGAGTCTAATTTCTTTACAATATTTGGATCTTCAAGGGAATGATTTTTGTACCCTACACAGCCTCAGTGGTCTTTCGAAGCTTGAAACCTTGGTGTTAAATGATTGCAGAAATCTTCATACGGTACCTGATTTACCAACAAATTTGAAAGTTCTGGATGCATTTGGATGTCCTGTATTGGAAACAATGCCAAATTTTTCGGAAATGTCAAATATGAGAAAACTGAATTTAAGTGACTCACCCAAACTCACCGAGGTTCCAGGCCTGGATAAGTCATTAAACTCCATGACAATGATTGATATGAAAGGGTGCACCAATCTCACAACTGAGTTTACGAAGAACATCCTACAGGTCTCTCTCTCTCTCTCTCTCTCTAATTGCGTTTCTATTGCGTGCACATACACACAAACGCACATGTACATGTATACACATATGACACACACTTGCATTGTACATACCGGGATGGACTTCTTGCGGATTTGGTGGCA
Source organism: Gillenia trifoliata (assembly GCA_018257905.1). Lineage (NCBI taxonomy): Eukaryota > Viridiplantae > Streptophyta > Magnoliopsida > Rosales > Rosaceae > Gillenia > Gillenia trifoliata. The sequence goes on along the minus strand of CM031088.1, from coordinate 19,582,965 downwards.
TTTTACTCTATGGGAGTTATGTTCCTGATTGGTTTGAGTTTGTCAACGAGGGCAATAAAGTCAGTTTTGATATTCCGCCAAGTGATGGTCGGAATTTTGAAGGGCTGACTCTGTTCTACTTTTACCGGCCAGGCAATAGATTTGATTGTTGTTTTCCTTTTGCCATTACTGTTATAAATAATACCAAGCGTACTGAGTTGCGGGCCCACATAGGCATAGAAGATCGGGAGTTTTGGTACCGCAATCCTGAAGCCGATTATCTTTGGCAGGGACAATTATCAAACTTTAAGCTCAATTTGCAAGGCGGGGATAAAGTTGATATAATTCTTTTTCCGGTTTCGTATTTTTGTGGGAGATTGAAGAGAACTGGGGTTAATCTTGTATGGGACAAACCTATCAAGGAAAATTTGCATGATTTGGTTAGTGCAAATTATGTTTTTGACCCGCATCCAGACCCATCCAGCTCGGTTCATTGAAGATGAAGATGAAGATGAAGATGAAGATGAAGATGAAGAAGATGATGATGAAGATGAAGATGAAGAAGATGATGAAGATGAAGATGAAGATGAAGATGAAGATGAAGATTTAGATGAAGATGAAGATGAAGCAGTAGCAGTGCATGATCATGATCATGATCCTCTCGGCCTTGCGCATTTACGTCTTTCCTTGTCTCTTGATACTCTTCCTGCAGGCCGCCGTCATATTCAGCCTCATTCACGACAGCCTCACTCTCAACCTCGACCGCGTCCTCAGAATCTCCCAGTACTTCTCCAGCGGCAGCCACAGGGTACCGCGGTCAGTGACAGTGGAGAGCAGATATCCAACTCAATGGACGATGATCCTCTTGCACGCCTTTGCAAATCCTTTGCATGTATCTCTCTGTCTCCTGATCATTCATCTACTTTCTCAGCCCGCATTCAGCCGGACGCCTGACTCTGCTGGGCTTTCCCATTTGGAGAGAGTGAGAGACTGTACCAGCTAATCAATTAGTCCCCTTCTTCTCCTGTTTTTGCCGCTTTCCACAGAAATCTTTATCGTTTTGACAGCACTACTTAATCAAGCCCAACGTTTTCTTGTCAATGCACGTTCTAATTTTCGAGACACATAAAAAATGGTGGCTTCCCCTTCTCCATTATCGAGTTAGAAATCGTCATGTGTGCTTTTGATAGTTTAAAAAATTGGCGCTCTGCATTATAAGCTTCGACTGCAACACTAACTACAAAACTCCATTTCGTTTTCGGAATCTTTAACACCCACGAAAACCGAATTAGGAAACACTTCTAACTTACTCAAACTAATATGATAAACAACCATTACCAAAACATAAAAATCCCAACTTCAAGTTTCTTACTTTTTCCTCAATTTCACACACAAGCACCAAAAACCCACCTGAGACATGAGCTGCCTTCTCCCGCTAATCGAAGAATTACGTGCGGCGGAGTAAAATGCATCGCCGCCGGCTTCACTGAACGACATCGCCGTCAAAATCTTCCCCGGTCGCTTCTTCCCATCGACAAAAGCCCCAACTCTATCCCTCTTACCCTCAGCAAGCAAATCCCTTCCATACCTCACATCCGCATTCACATCCTTCACCATTCCCAAGCTCCCAATTTCCGAACATACCCTTCCTTTCGCCGAGTCTTCAATCCAAACCAACCCGAAATCCGTCGGGTACTTCTTCGCCGGGTTGTTCCTCTCGATCCAATCCCACCCATCGGATCGCACACTCGATTTCAAATACTCCCGGAGCTCTTCCGCCCTCCTGTATTCCACGAATCGTACGACGTAGTTTTGGCGGTTGGTCTGGGGAAGCGACGAATTTGGGGAAGGTTTAGGTTTAGGGTTGGGGAATTTTGGGGTTTGAAATGGAGGAGAGAGATGGAGACGGAAATGGAAACGGCGATGACGATGAAGAGGAGAGAGAGTGTTGTCCTGGCGGCGCGAGGAGGAGCGGTCATGGTGACGGCGGAGCTATGGAGATTGGAGGAGCTGAGGATTCATTGATTTGGCGGGAAAGGTCTCGCATCGGAGAAAGAAAATGCGGGCGGTCCGGAGAGTCTCTGTTAATCTTCAGTTTAAATTGTCTTGTTCTTACCACATCTGGCCATCAAATTCTTTTTTTTTGGTAGAACGGCCCATCAAAACTTTTTTTTTTGGCCGAATGGTCCTTAACTTTTGGTTCTTATTGTTTGTCCCGTAGCTCAGTTAGTTGATGTGGTTTCAGTTCTGACAATTTTATTCTTTTATTTTGGCATTCACTTGTAAGTCAAGCACACATCCAAATTCTCGTCTAATCACTTGACGAAAAAATCACATATTTTTCTCACGTTGAGGGATATTAACGAATCTTTGATATATATATTTACTTATATTTTTTATCAATTTCATTCTTTGATATTTTGAATACGCTAAATGAAATTTGACCAAAAATTTGCAATGTTAAACAAACCCTAGTCCCAATTGAGCCTAATGTAAACAGCTCAAAAAGACATAAGTACCCCTCCGACGCGCGGTTATTCCTTCAATTGAAATGAAAATTTGGATGTGGTCTAGAATTGCAAGGATACCAAACTACAATGATAAAATCACTAGAATTGAAAACCACATCGATTAAATTGAAAAATGGGGCAAACGACAAGGACTAAAGTGAAATTTGGCCTTATTGTTGTTTTCAATTGTTAGTTTAAACGCTGCGTTTCCACGACAACGGCTCCGTATAATGCTGCCTCCATCTCCAACGCTATCCGTAAAAAGAGCAAAATCCACTCAAAAGCTTGAAGCTTTGTAAATGGCGCGAGCGGCAATCTTACCCTCGCAAACCAGTACCCAGACCTTACTTTTTGCCATTCCAAAAATACCCCTAACTACATGGAAACTTCCATTCATGTCCCGCCAAGCTCTCTGCAAGTGCTCGTCCGCCCAAGCTGCCCCGGCCGCCGCAGTGGTCGACATGGCCAAGTACAAGGAAGCTTTCGCCAGGCGAATGGCCATGGCCGGCCTCAAACCCCACCACCGCCTCGGTCTGTGATTATTTTTTTCTCCCTGTTCTCAGCAAATTATCTTGCTTTTTTCCTTTTCATTTTATGGACTCAATTTTGTTTGCTTCGCTCTCCAAATTTCGGGGTCTTTTGGGAAAGAAGCAGTTTATGCTCTTAGGTGCTTCTGCTAAAAGTTATTTTGTTTAAAACATGTAGAAATTCTTATTAAAATCCAAGTGCTTTTTGGAAAAAAACTTGCACATAGCAGGTGTTCTCCAGAAAGTGCTTTTACGACCGAGAAACGCTATTAAACTTTTCTGTCAAATGTATTTAGAAGCGCTTTTGGCCACTAGAAATCACTTTTAGCTATTCCAGAAGCAAATCCGAAAAAGGCCATTCGATTCTTTGTGGAAAATAAAAACGGTCTTATTTTTCTTGTTTTGTTGCTATCTATAGCTATTGGAGTTTCTGGAGGTCCAGACAGCTTGGCCTTGTGCGTTTTAACTGCCCACTGGAAAGCTCAAGACTTTAATGCGAAATGTGACAATGGCGGCTTCGTTGACGGGGTTTTGGCAATAATTGTGGATCCTGGGCTGCGCGCTGAGAGCAAAGAGGAGGCCAACACTGTCTCCAATTGGGTCTCGAAAATGGGTACTTTTCGGTTGTTGCTGCTGTCTGCTGATACATTGAGTTTCTGCCTTCGGTTTAACGTAGTGAGTTCTGTTTTAGACCTTTGCTAGAAGTAGATAAGCCAATGTGAACTTTGTGCAGGAATCAGAAGTTACATTGCCTACTGTGATTGGCCGGATGGTCACCCGAAACAAGGTCATCTTGCAAGAAGCGCAGCCCGTGACATGAGGTGTCTAACGGTTCATTACATTTGTGGTTTAACTGATGATGGAAAATATTTCATTTACGATTTTGTTGAAATTGGGGTTTGAATGTCAGGTACGAATGTTTCAGAACATCTGCATCCAGAACCAGATTGGTGTGTTACTTATTGCACATCATGCTGATGACCAGGTTTGTCCAGCAACCATTTAGTCAGTCTAACTTTCTTCTGTTGTTGTATCTGTGTTTGCACGCGTGTGTGAGGTATTTACAAGTTACTTGTTTCCCAAAAAGAGGTTAAAATTAGTAATTTCAAAACTGAAAGCATCTATCAGCTTATACTTCTCTTTTAGTGGTTATGGTAGTATTCCCTCGTCTCTATTGATTTCGACTTTCCAGGCTTGTTCCAGGCTGAGTTATTTGTTCTCAGACTATCCCGCAATAGCGGTGTTCTTGGACTTGCTGGTATGCCTTTCACGTCTCCAAATTTTCTCTACGATACCCATTCTTGCGCTGAAGTTTCCAGAAACCATGGTATCCTTGTTGTGCGTCCACTCTGGATCTTGTGAAAGAAGCATATGTACAAGGTTAGTGCAAAAGAGCTGTGCTAGCATCTGTTAATTCTACTTTTTTCTCGACCTAGGCTGTGGGCCAATTTGACTTATTTTCTTGCACAATTTCTGAAGATATGTGAAGGAAGTAATCAGGCTTGGGTGGAAGATCCAACGACCTGTGCTTCAATTATATGCCTAAATGTAATTCGAATGTCCTAAGGGACTCAACATGTGAGTTCTAATAAACATACTTCAATTGTTTCTCCGTGCAAAAGTTCTGTTGCCACTTGTCTTGTTTGTATAAACACATGTTCATGCTACTACCCTTTTCCCTTTTCCTTCCAGGTGCATTCAGGTTGGAGCTCAAGTAAATTATTGCTGCCTGTCGCAAACACGCAGATACATTGATAATATTTGCAGTAATTGATAAGTAAAGCGGTGACTACATGATGTAAGCATCGTTTGAGTTTTCATACAGACTGTCTGATAACTGATAACCAAGTTGCAGCCAACTTCTTCGTTTGACAATAGTGTAAGATCTTTTATTATGTTTAAAGGTGCCTCATCTGTTATCGTTGGCCCGCAGCTCGGATATGCTAAGTTATTGACTTAGAGATTCTTAATCAATCAGAGATCGAGGATATATGCATGTCAAAGTTTATTGCCCGGTTTTGAAGGTACATCAGATATTGGCCAAAGCAAGTTGTTAGGTGTCATTGTTATTGTTCTTAGAAACATATATCTTTTGATCAGGCAGAATTTATGTTCATGCCGCTTTTCCAGTCTATCTCGCAGAGAACAGCCGTCACCTGAGGTAGCACTTCAAAATTGCTTTTGGATTACATGCGTACTTTTTACCATGCAAGGTACGTCTGCTTCTCTCAAGGGTACTTACCAACAATTGTTGTGCATCGCACCACGAAAACAAACTGGTTCAGACCGCTTTGCGAATGAGCATATATATTTTCGCGCTTATGTTAATGAGAGTTAGCTTTCACATACGCCCCAACAGCTGTATCTGCTATTACTTGGTTTCATTGAAATATCGTTCTGTTTTACCTCTTCCGCAGACCTCCCTTATTTGCAGCTGGCTGCTGTTATATTTCTCCGCTCCTGGTTCTAGAGGAATGAAAAAAGTCCTTGCTTGTAGTTTCTGTCGATAGTCCCCTACCTTAAAATGGACTATCCCGCTTTACAATTTTCCTTGTGTTAACAGGGAACACATTACTCCAGATGAGTATAGAGCAAATGAGAGCATAGCAAATTGTATGCAGATTCTTTTGGTTGCAGATGCATCAGATGTGCATTTCTTGGAAGGAACTCCTGAACTGGCCAACTTTGTTTGTGAAACTCTCGGTATGATTAGCGAGTCAACCCGCATGTAAATATCCTTTCTTTCATTACAGAAGGAAGAGATTAAGAATTTCAAGTCTAGTAAAGTCGCAGCTGGACTACGAGTCAGAGCATGGAGTCAATCTGTTAGTACATCACGGGAGGAACCACTTCAACCTGGGCATATATGTTGCTGCTTCATGAAACTGATTCTTTGTCACATGGAATTTGAGTGAGGAAGTTACTGACAACGCAAATTCCGAGGAAGCTTAGTCGTGATGGGGTTGTGGAGGGAGAAAGTCACACTGTTGTTATGTGGGATCTTGTGTATTTGGTCATGACAAGGTAGTTGAGGTGCGCAACATGATTGAACCGGATTGGCTATATCTTGCCAACTTGTCGAAGTGTCAGACCTCGAAAACTTTCAAGAACAAAGACATTCTTTGATCGTGCGGCAGAGCAAACAGAGGAGAAGACGAACATGTGTCTAGATTATGCAAGCAATTTCCCCAGCACAACGGAGCTCTTGTATCCCTGAGGTCCATCCCTCGCTGCAAGAAGAGGCCTGCCTGTCATAGTCAACGGTGAAGGACTACTGCTAAGCATCCCAGTAAGTTCTGCTTTGTTTTCGTATATTTATATATGTCTGTAGTCGTGTAACCTGTTTCCCAAATAACAAGTAACAATCTTACTTTGGTTTTCAGAGCATTAGCCTTCGAACACTGCTCACGCTTAGCGACATCTGCAGTTCAAGCTCAAAGTACCGCTTGGCGGAGGCCATACTTCTTTCATCTAGTCGCGGGTAGCTCGGCCCAGGTCCTCCGATTATGCACAACCTGGATGCTCGGACAATTTTGTACTGTTTTTTACTTGTATTTGACCCTAGCCTGCCAGCTTCAAACCCCAAATGTCTAGTGGGAAACATTTTGTACGCTGAAGAAGTATTTCTCCTGAGTCGATATATGATGCGCGAATTTACGTACGAAGAAAAAGAAGGGAAAATTGAAACATTAAACTGTAAGCTTTTCATTTCACCTAGTGTTACTGAACACATACAACTTGAAAACAATTTACATCACATTCCCAAAACCCCAACATAAAAAACCATTGGTTGGTACTCTCAGGAGGGGTTCATGATGCTCCGTCTAAGCGCAGATTTTCTCCATTTTGCACTACCCTCAACCGAAGAAGCGAAGGAAAAGAATGGAAAATTGTGGATGAAGAATATAATCATAATCTGCCCTGACTCCCTCCACCTCCTCGCGTTCCTTAAACGAAGTAAAAGATGTGAACCACTGGCTTCCAAGCGGGCCCTTTTGCTGCTCGACCCATGACAAAAAGGCGCTGTCCAACAAGCAGAAGATGTTTACATAGAGGAGTTGGTACCTCACAGGGACATATCGGAAATTCGCAATCTGAACGATTGGCCACACACCACCCTCCAAAGCAAGGGCTGGCAGGAAATCTCTCTTCAAATCTTCCTTCACTTGAACAGAATTCTTGCCTGTGGAATATCCCATGTAAGTGAAAAACACCAACAAATCCAAGGGGCCAAAGATAAGGCCATCCATTGCCACTTTAGCAGCAACAAACCGTGCTGACTTGGGTTGTAGGTGAAGCTTCAGCTTTATAAACTTGTCCAAGCCTTCGTACCTATAAACAAGCAATGTTATAGCTTTTCCTTTATTTATTTAAATCATGCAGTCTGCAGACAGATCAGACCAGGTGACCTGGAGGGGAAGGGAACGATTAGGTACAAACCAGAAATGGCCAACTGGTCCAACAAAGGCAAACCCAAATGTGCTTGTGATAGCTACGCGTTTCCAGTTAACTTTGAAGTCTGCTTCTGTATCCTGTTACATGAAACATATAGTCTAATACTGCTTCACACACAATGAATTGAACTGAAGCGAAAAATAAACACCAATAATGACTAGAATTAAAAATCTATCAGGTTCGGCTCCAAAGTTCACCTATATCCTTGGATGTTAAGTTCATCAGTTAACAAAGAGCTAAGTAGAAAGCAAAAGGGCAGCAGGGATTAGTTAGATATACTCTACATTAAAGAACAAGATAGAAAGAGTGACACTGGAAAACCCGTTGTCATACTTGCACATTCACACACATTACCACGCACACGCACAGAAGGAAATATTTCGTGGTACCTGAACTCCGCAGTTCATTTTTCATTTTGAAAGACAGAGTTACCGAAACTGAAAAATATCTTTTCCTGCACATGATAAAAGTAGTTCCTTGACTAGCCTATCCTAGTACTTTAATAAAAAATTAATGATCGAAATAACATATTTGAAGCAAAGTGCCAACAAGGTAGTCCTGATATTAAGAACCATCTGAGCAAGACAATCAAATCAAATACTAATACGATGTCTTATGTCCAGAATGAAGCAATGTTCCGCTGATAAGTAAAATATAAACGAAGAAAATTGAAAGAAACAAGGCTCCTCTATGTAGTTATAACTCAAAAAATGACCAACAGCATGTGTGAGCGAATAGCACGGGCTGAACTATGATGCACTTCCATTACAAAATTTAGTCAAGAACATGGTCATAGCTAAAAATAAGAGGCTGATTTGCAAATGGTAGAAGATAATCATCGAGTACGATGTCATGAAACTATCATCTCCGGTTGCGATGGCGTCCGATTTCTGTAACGAACTTCATCTTTTTGAATGACATACAATTTGGCCATTGTAGATAGCCAGTCAATCATTCCATTATCTACTCTGTAGGGATGATACATCTTCGAAAACTGTCGAAAGTATCGAGTTCCACAAAACATCGAAACAGACCCAGAATCGATGCTATCTAATTCTGAGGACCAAATTCATGAGTTCAAACAACAAGGTATCTACTTCTGGAAAAAAAGGTTGATGATTTCGAGCAAAAAAACAGTAAACTTCACTTCCATGGAAGCTAAAACAAGTAAATAACAATTAAACAAAGCAATCCAAATTACCCAAATTTTTCTAAAAACCCAACTCAAAAGGAGAAATTTACAGCTACCCAGTTCCCGAAAACAAGAAATTGAATCGAAGAAATGGAATTTACAGGTTCCGGATACGAAATTAGAAAAAACCCAACTCACAGAAAGTTGAAGGCGTTTTCTTGCGTTGGAGTGAGTTACGTACTGGGCGGCAATGTCGCCGACGCCCCAGAGGACGCCGGAGCTGATGACCTGGGTTTTCAGTGGGTGGAAGGAGAGGCAGTTCTGGTACCATTTCCAGAGCTTCAGCATCATTTGTGGTGGCTGCGACTCGGTGCTCTGTGTCTGTGGGAGGGAGGAGAGACGGCAAACGGTGGAGGAAGTCGAAGGCTTTTTTTTTTTGAAGGCAGAAGAAGCTTTGAGGACGGAGGTCCCTTTATTTGTGAAGAAGTTGGTAAAGAGCCTGATTAATAATCTAATCTCGTTTCTTAGATTTTGCAAACTGTGAAATGAGAGAGAGTCTTTGTTTTGGGATTGATTTATCATTTATTTTTGCTAATAGTCATTTCTTTGACTTGCTAATAGTACGACCAAATCAACATACCCTTCTAAATCAAAGTGATGGTAGCAACTTAAACCAAAGTATACTACTACTTTTAACATGAAACGTCACCATAAAAATATATATGTGTTATAAAAATATTTTTAAACAATATTTTAAACCACTTAATTTTTGAATTTATGAGAAGGAATAATACACGTTATAAAAAATTTGATGTTCTGTTTTAAGTTTACGTTCTTCTCTGAATTACAATACGTATAAGCCTTTTTACAATAAAAAAATGATATGATATTCTAAAATACTTTAACCAAAAAAATAGTGTAACAAGATAAATATTCTATTTTAATTCACATTTAATATATTAGCAATACTCCTAAAAAATAGAATCGAGCACACAATTTCGGATAGATAAAGTTTGATGTTTCTCTTTGGTTATTATTGATTTTGATTTGATGCTTGAGTTGATTGTCAATCTCTATTCCCTTGAGCCCTTTTTTCTTTTTCGTAGATATTTATATTGAAAAATCTCCCATAGAAAAAGGAAATATTGAAAAATAGATAATGAGAAATGACCATGTGGGTTTGATTCGTTTGAACTCAAGTGGTACAAAATAAAGAAAAAAAATATGTCCAAAAAGAAAAGAAAAAACACAAAAGGAGGATAATATTGTGGTCCTTGTAATTTCGACCACTAAATCAATAAAATTATAATTCAAATATATTTTGTGACTTTTGTCCATGCTTTAACATCCTCAAAATTTTATCCAGAATTTGAATTTCTCACCATTATATCAGAAATAATTGTGGATAAGAATCTGCAGTGGATGCCACAACACAAACACACACAGAGGCTTACATGTACATTTGGCAACCAACCATGCAGCTCCACCTCTCTCTCCAACCTCTGCCACTTTCAGCTCAATAGGTAAATACTCTCCCCACCCAGGCAGCTTAATTAATTAAGTTAATTTGATTTTTAAAAACAAGTAATTTTGGTTTAAAGTTTGTAGCTTTAAAGTTTACTGAACTTAATTGCTGTGTTGAGAGCTCAAATTGTATTCTTAAGTGTATTTTTAAGCATTAGTGATGGTTTCCAAAATCCCATTTGATTGCATGAAAATATGATTCTTGAAAGATGTGGGTTGGGATGTTTCCTAATTTGTGCAGGGGCGAATGCTCTCAATCAACTGAGCTACAAGCCTATTGCGGATAAATTGAGATTTCGAATTTTGGGCTTGATTTCATGAAAATGGTTCTTGTTGCCTGGATTTTTGGTTACTGTTCCCTCTTCTCTGCCAGCAGTAGGATATGGATTAAATGATGGATGCCTCAAAATCTATGGAAATTACTGATCTGGTGAATGCACATGCCTCAAATTTGTCCTTTACAGGTATGGACAGGAAGTCAAAATCTGACTTTGATCAAGGAAGTCACTTGTGAAGTTGAGGAAGCATTGGGAGAGTTTGGTGCTGTCAGGGGCTCAGCTCATGGGTAGACGCCAAGAGGTAACGCTTCGATTGGAGTCAACGAATCATCTTTACTCGCGGTATCATATCGTATTAGCTAGTAGTCTGTTTGCTTGATATGTTGCAGCTTATATAAGTTTATGGTCTAATGATCAATGTGCATTCTGTATCTTCCTTAATCTGCACTACTCCTACTAATTAGGCTGACAACGAGTTGTTCTTTTGTTAACTTTCACTGACGTAGATTAGGCGTTGTTTTTGCGTGCGTGTGGTTAAACATGGTAACGATCTAATTTTGATAAATGTGAACTACTTAGGAGCCACATTCGCGCAAGAAGGGATCAACTCCGGTAGATTCAGGAATCCAATCCCGCTGCCTTGTATGTTTGGGCAAGAGCAGTTGCCAAGTAGTTCGTTCAAGAACGAAGCTGATGAATGTTTTGATTGCAAAAAAGAAGCCTCATGAGGCCCATTCCGTTTTCAAGAGTTTAGCAGAAGAAGGACACAGGCCAACTCTTATAACCTACACAACTCTTGTAGCTGCCTTGACGCGCCAGAGGCGTTTCAAGTCTATTCCCTCGCTCCTCTCTCAAGTGGAGGAGAATGGTATGAAGCCCGATTCAATACTTTTTAATGCCATGATCAATGCTTCCTCTGAGTCTGGAAATATCGACGATGCCATGAAAATCTTTCAGAAAATGGAGGAGAGTGGATGTAAGCCCACAACCAGCACTTTTAACACTCTTATCAAAGGATATGGAATTGCCGGTAAACCTGAAGAATCTTTAAAACTGCTAGAGCTTATGTTGCAGGATGAGAATACAAAACCGAATGACAGGACGTATAATATTATTGTTAGATCCTGGTGTAGCGAGGGGAAAATGAATCAAGCCTGGAATGTGGTGTATAAGATGGTTGCATCTGGTATTCAACCCGATGTAGTCACTTACAACACGTTGGCAAGGGCTTACGCCGAGAATGGAGAGACATATATGGCTGAAAGGCTGATGTTCGAGATGCAGAACAACAAAGTGAACCCCAACGAGCGAACTTGTGGCATCATTGTAAATGGCTACTGTAAAGAAGGCAGCATGACAGATGCGTTGAGGTTTGTATACAGAATGAAGGATCTCGGGGTGCAGCCGAATCTTGTTGTTTTTAACTCTCTTATCAAGGGATTTCTGGACGTCACAGACACTGATGGAGTCGATGAAGTGAGTTTTTACCTACGTTTCTTAAGCGCTCAGTTCTTTAATTTTCTTGCAGAAATTTTACTTACAAAAAGCGCTTAACTTCACAGGTACTAACGTCGATGGAAGAATTTGGGACAAAACCGGATGTAATAACATTTAGCACCATAATGGATGGATGGAGCTCAGCAGGACTCATGGAAAAATGCCAGGAGGTCTTCAATGACATGATAAAATCCGACATAGAGCCCGACATCCATGCATTCAGCATTCTTGCAAAAGGCTATGTGCGCGCCGGTGAGCCTGGGAAGGCCGAGTCACTTATGACATCCATGGGAAAACATGGCGTGCACCCGAATGTTGTAATCTTCACAACCATCATAAGCGGGTGGTGCACCGCTGGAAAAATGGAGCATGCTTGGAGTGTCTATGAGAAAATGTGCGAAATGGAAATCACCCCGAATTTGAAAACTTTTGAGACCCTTATATGGGGATATGGAGAAGCTAGGCAACCATGGCTAGCAGAAGATTTACTCCATACAATGGAAGAGAAGGGTGTTCTTCCTCCTAAGAGGACTATCCAGCTCGTGGCTGAAGCTTGGCGTGCGATAGGTTTAGTGACCGAAGCCATGAGAGTCTTAAATGATTCGGACGAAGCAAATAGGATGGACAAGGTACCTGAGCATAGCGTGGAGATGATTAGTAGGAAACACAACTTAAGTACTTCTTATCCTAATGCTTTGCAGATACCTAGAGTAGTAGTTTCCGATAACGGCGGATCTGCTGCCAACGTACGAGGTCATATGATTTCGAGAGGATTTGAGTTTTCAGCTGAAAGTATGCAGCACAATGTTACTAAAACCATGTGTCTTACGCATACTACTTCGTCGGCGTTTAGAGTGCAGCCGCCACTGATCATATGTAGAAGGCAGTTTCGATGTCAAGTTGGGATGTTCCGGCAATTTGTAAATACATGTCCGGTGGTGTAAAAATATACAAACGAGGAAACAAAGGCCGTCGCGGTGATCGGTGATTGTATCTTGATTTAGGGAAATACTTTCTCCTACATCAGAGAGGTGATGATTCTTTTGCTACTCAGAGCTGCAGATTGTGTTACAGCACATATAAACTTCCATTACTATTTGGTGTTGCTGGCCAATTGAGCAAGTTAGAGTGTTCTGAAATTGTGTTATTTGCTTCATGAATTGTGTAACATATATTATGTGTGTTCATAATTTAAACGAAATTACTACAAAACCAATTAACCTGCATAGCCAAAGAAAAAACAAACACGTCCAGACTTAAGTCACTCTTTGATATTGCTAACATGAAGTGTTCTAGACCTAATAAGAGATTTGTAGCTAAGAGCATTTATATTGCACTCGAGATGTTATGTTCGATTATCCACTCTTTGATATTGCTTGTAGCTCAATAAATACAAGGTCAGTTGTTTCTGCACTCCTGTTTTCACCTTCTGCCGTCTTTTTTTTTTCTTTTTCAGCCATTACAATGAATAATCTATACGAGAATCGACGGACAAAATTAAAGAGAAGAGTGTCAAAGGTGAAAAGCAAAAATAACTTCCCAAACACAAAAGTATCCTCATAGAACAAACAAAAGTTCACAAAATGATTTTTACACACCAATTCTTCCTTCTTATACACTTTTATTTATTTAATATCTTGATTCGGTTTTGATTTATTCAATTTAATAATCATAAATAAACAAAACTAAGAGGTAAAAGATGACGAGAAGAAGGCCCATTTGGTTTTTTTTTTTTTTTATTAAACATTGTTTCACTTTAAAGTTAAGTAGATAAACGGTGTTTGGTAAAAATAAAATATACAACTTATTTAAAAAATTATAGTATTTAAATATCAACATAAATATTATTTAAATTTTTTTTTTTTAAATCACACGAATTTCAAACTCGCCCGAAATCACTTCCAAAAAGTTAAACTAGTCGGGGTCAACACTTTTTACACCCCGTGGGATCCACAAACAAGACAGGAGCCAATTATGAACAAGTAGCTTGACAAAAAAAAAATTATGAACAAGTAGCAGGATCAAAATTTTCCACCCAAAACAAAAATAAAAATCCCAACAACAAAACAGGAAAAAGAAAATTACCCAAAAGCTACAAAATCTGGAGAGATTGAATTGAATGCATAGCTAAGCTTGAGACAAAGAGAGATGCTCTCTCTACATGTCTTCCCTCCATCACCTTCCCTCCAAAACCCTAACTTCAACCCTACCCACTTCTCCACCCCCATCCAAATCCCTAATTTCACAGTCCTCAATCTCCACCCAATTTTCAAAGCCCCTAACTTTCTACGACTTCAGCTCTCAAATTGTAAAACCCGCCTCAGAAAACTTGCTTGCAATGCTTTGAAGGACTCCGGCGACGAAACAAAAGCGGTTTTGGGCAGTGGGGGTGGAGATGGTGGCGGAGGAGGCGGTGATGATGACGGAGGGGATGATGAGCAGGTGGAGAAGAAGAGTGGGCCTTTTCCGGAATGGTTCAGTATCACTACTGACGATGCGAAGACGGTGTTTGCGGCGATTGCAGTGTCGCTTGCGTTTCGGAGTTTCATAGCTGAGCCGAGGTTCATTCCTTCGTTGTCAATGTATCCTACTCTGGATGTGGGAGATCGAATTGTAGCAGAAAAGGTCAGATTTTTATTTATTTTTCTGGGGAATATATTGCTTATGCTGTATGGTTTCTGTTTGTTGAGCTCTGACACAGTGAAACGTATTGGTTCCGCTTTAGAAGTCCGAAATTGTAATGGCAACTTGTGCTACTTAGCTGCATTTTTTTTTTTTAGATGAAGCTTATGTTTGAAGTTAATTAGTGATAACAATTCGGATTTCCGGAAATTGGAATTTGGATGACCAGTTTACGCATCGGTCTTGTATTACCCAGGGAATTGGAGTTATTTTCTTTAAATGCAATGTTTGAGGGTTGAGGTTACATAAGAAGGATGATAAAGAGGATGATAGATGAAGATTAAACTTTCGGGACGAGGCTTGGCAAGAAAAAAGCTTCCTAGAGACATAATTAGAATGAGTGGGTACGCGATTGAGGAGATGGCGGAAGGCATTTTAAACTTAGTGACAGATTTCTCAGAAGCTAATTTCAAACTAAATTGATCAGATTTGTGTGCATTTTGTACGACCACTGGCGGGGTAAAATCTTACAGAGTTACCTGATCTATAGTTTGTGATGTGATTGTTTGTTTGATCGTTGATGATAAGAATTGTGGAATATTTACCTGACGGATCATTCCTCTTAACATTGTCAGGTTTCATATTATTTCAGAAAGCCATGTGCCAATGATGTGGTTATCTTTAAAAAGTCCACCGGTCCTTCAGCAAGTAGGGTATACCGACTATGATGTCTTCATTAAGCCAATTGTTGCTAAGGAAGGTGATACTGTAGAGGTGAGACTACCACTTTCGCATGTCATATATGGTGGTGTTACTTTTTTTATTTCATAATTTTCGCTACCGTAAAATACATCCCTATGTAAGACGAGAAATCTCAATAAGATTTTGTTTTAGAACGAGTGCTATGACAATCCTAGATGTGCAAATTCAATTCTGACTTGCTTTGAAAGTTTGTAGATTTGTTACAGGCATTTTCTCTATGTCTCTGTCTAGAAAGTTGTCTCTTATGTCAGTATCCACATGTTAGGAGCCTAACTACAAAACACGATGACTGATTGCAGGTGCGCAATGGGAAGCTCATAGTTAACGGAGTGGAGAGAGATGAAAAGTTCATCCTTGAACCACCTGCATATAATATGACTCCTATTGTAAGAATTATTTTATGACATTTTAGCTTGTTTATCTACCCATACCTTATTTTCTTATTAATTTGAGGGAAAGGTTGGCAAGGGTGATGTGGTCGTTCGGATGTTTTAGATCCTTTATGAAGAATGTTACCAAAAAGAGTAGTTAACTTTGCATCTTTTTCTTCGTGTTCATGTTGCACAGCGTGTGCCAGAGAACTCAGTTTCGTGATGGGTGACAATCGAAACAACAGCTACGACTCACACGTATGGTAATGTTTAAAAACCCAAGTGCAGATTTACTTCTTGTCTTTTAGTTTCCTCCTCCTGTTGATTGATCGTTCAAGTTGTGAAAATGTTTGGGGTCCATTGCCAACCAAGAATATTTTAGGAAGATCCCTGTTTCGGTATTGGCCACCGGGATCGGTGCCACGGTTCTTGGGACTGGCTGTGCTGCTGATAAGCTGGAAGTATTCCAGCGTCCCCAGCAAAAGGGAAGGTCTGAAGCGGTCAGCGTCTCAACTAAAGGAAGGTGTATCATTGAATTAGTAACCGTACGAAAATTTCTTTTGCCTCTTCATTTGACATTGTTTCATTTTTGCTTTTGAGCTTATGTATTTATCTGTTCTAAAGAAACACGCATACGGGCGAATTTTGGAAGGCCCTAGTTCATCATAATTGTTGGCAATTGCAAATCGACGCTTGAATTAAGAGAAACTTTGAAAATACATAAATGAATAACTCGAACACAGAAAGCGAAATTTTATAACTAACTATCATTTAAGATGAAATCAGATTTGATCCAACTAGTACAATAACTCTCTGCAGAAATTTGCAAAATGTTGCATGATAAGACAAACTTCTTAACAAGGAAGAGGCATACAATAACACATCACACACGCTGATAACCATGATAACTGTAATAAAATGTGCTCGTTTCATAAGAAACTGCGCAAACAAGGTGGAGAGATTCGCTTTAGGCACTCATTTGTAGGTGCATGAACTACCGTTTTTAACTTGATGGGTTGCTATTATGAGAGCCGACTTCCATGGTGCAAGATATGTGCCTTCGGTGCTGATCTCACCAGCTTCCCCACCCACACTCCCTCGCGACCGGACTTCAAACACCAGCATCATGGGAACTCCTCCCGTTGTCATCGGATACTGCTAAGCTTGCCCCAGCCCCGTATAAAGGAACCCAGTCCCTTGGAGGGTTCACAGTCACATCCCGGTAGCTTTCCTTGGTTGATATTTCTTCAACTGCATCAATTTACAATCAAATAAGCACAAGGTGAAAAAATTAGAGCAACTTCTTAAATCACACACCAATGTACGAGTTCTTACCTGACCAGTTACCTTCTAATCTCTGAATACATAAGTTTAATCGTGGAGCTGACATGGATACCGAAAGAACGTAGCAGGGTTGTACACAGTCATCCTCACTGAACAGTTCATTGTCAGCATCTTTGTAGGCACGCCAGTCATGTCCGATCCTTCCCCGAAATAAAAGTTATACAGCCAAGCTCTGAAGGAAAAGGGTTTTGAAAACACTTCAATTAAAGATCATTTGAAACATAATTAGTTGCCGATAGAAAGTAAAATAAGCAAAGAATAAAAAAGGAGATGATTTCCGCACATCCACCTGTATTTAATTTTGGCTATTGAATTAAATAAGGGCTCGTTTGAAGTGCTTTTAAAATGACGCCTACTCACACTTCTGTGAGGAGTGAAGAAAACAGGGTTGATATGGTATGCGACAAATTTATGAAGGAAAATATGCATGATTGGCATCCCCAATTGTATGAATATGACCCACACCCAGATTGGTTTGGGTGGTTGGGTGCTGATGTTCAGGCAGGGAGCAAGCGATGACGCATCTGATGATGATTATTCTGATCCCAATAAATGAGGAAATGTGATTCCTGACCCACATACAGATGAAGAATTGGCTGTCGGAAACTGATGACGAGGCAGACCTATCCGATGATTATGATCTCAGTAATCTCAATAATTACATGGGTAGTACTACAGATGAAGATGAAGTTGAAGTGGGAGTACTGCATCAGGATCAACATCAGGTCAGTGATGGCGGAGAGCAGATATCCGACTCAATGGGCGCATAATGATCAGTAGTAATCAAAATGTGAGTAGTACAGAGAACAACTAGCAGTAGCGGTGCACTTGATCATGATCCCTCTCGGCCTTGCGCATTCGTCTTTCACTTGTCTCTCGTGCTCTTCCTGCAGGCCTTCATATTCAGCCTCGTTCACCCAACAGCCTCACTCTCAGCCTCGAACGTGTCCTGAGAATCTCCCAGTACTCTTCCAGCCACAGGGTCCGGCAGTCAGTGACAGCGGAGCAGATATCCGGCTCAATGGACGATGATCCTCTTGCGCTCCTTTGCAAATCTTTTGCATGTATTTCTTTGTCTCCCTGATCATTCATCTACTAGCTCAGGCCATTCAGCCGGACATGACTCTGTTGGCCTTTACAATTTGGAGAGAGACTGAGAGTTGAATAGCTGTACTAGCAAACTTTTTTAAATGAAAACTTTTTTTTTAAATTTTTATATGCATGCAAATTGCAGCCAGTACCCAAGTGCAAGTCATATAAAAGACAACTGTAAATTAGCTCCATTGTCCTTTCAAAACATTGTTTATATATGCATATATGGCATCCATTTGGGTGTATTATATGAGTTCATTTGCCTCTAGTTGTTGGTTGAGTCAGATTTTAGTTTTGGTTTAGGTTTCAACTATATTATATGATTCATTTGCCTCTAGTGGCAAAACCAGGAGATTTCCTCAGAGAGTCTGTTTGATATCCTTTTGTATTTACTTTTTAGTTTTAGTTTTTTTATTTTACTTCCAATTATATAAAAAGCATTAAGGAAAGATAGCTAATTAATAGAGAAGTTTAATCCTAATGCGCATTTTGCAGTAGTTTTTAGCAGTGGAGCCTCATAATCCAACCCCATATGCCTCCCTTACAATTCCTAAGGACTATATTAATATTATTGTAGATTGTATTCTTCTTCACTTGTAAGTGAGAGGTTTTACATTCAAATCTTGTGAATGGCAATTTCAATACTAGTTAATTATTCCTTCACCATTTAATATAAATAAATCATTGTATAAAAAAAAAATTATATTACACACGAATCATTTCTTGACATTGTGGTTGATGGTTTGAGCGAATTTCTTGAAATATATTTTGTAGGCCAGTATGATGTTGCGATTGATGGTTGGACTTCTTTTTTAAGTCATTGAAAAAAATCTATCAACTACCACATCCTGTTGTTTACAAATATGATTTAAAACATTGTTACATCCCGTCCAGAATAATATTATTTATTCACGGGAGGTGCAAAATAACGATTTTGCCCTTGGTTGACCTTTCGGTTGACTTTTTGCGTAAGTAACTCGTCACGGCAGCATTCACTTGTATTTTCTTGACGTGCTCGTCGATACGAGCACGTGAAGCCTTGGCCGTCGTCGTTCGGACTCGAGCGAATACTTTAGGGCGTTGATTTTCGGCGTTTCGAGTAATTTAATTTGGGACGGTTTGGTGTTTGGGGTGGGGCCCAAATCCTGATGTGTATGGCCATGTCCCCTGTCTTTTGACCCTCATCCCTCACTCTCTCCCGTGCTCTGCGTACTGCACAAAACAACAAGGAGCAAAAGCTCCAAAAATTTCCTCAAGGCACCGGTGCCTCCTCTTCTTCAACTTCCCCAGAGCCATTCCTTTGGCCATGGGAGATAACGAACCTCACCATCATCATCCTCATCAAACACAGGTCACGGTGAGCGGAAAACCGAGCAAACTTGAGATCAAGATGGCCATTTTTCGTGGGTCTTCCTCGGCCAAACTCGGCCTCCTGAGCCTCGATCCAGCTTTGAAATCACCATCATTGGACTTACGGGAACCACACAGGATCACAACCCGGAGGCTGCGTGTGAAGGGACTCGAATTCGACAACTTTCAAATTTAGCCCGGCACAGGATCCATTCCGACCACCTCCGGCGGTGGCCAGAGCCCCCAAAGGGTAAATTCTGAATCTCCTCACTTCTAGCTTCATTTTGGTACTTGAATCGTCAATTTGGACTCATGAAAAGAAGTTATGGGCTTTGAAAAATCCCAGGATTTCAGGCCATTTTCCCGGTTCCGGCCGGCGCGTGAGCGCGGCGACCGAAAAGACCGGAGGACGGCGCGACGTCGGCGGTGGCGGCTCGGCAAAGCGAGTCGAACCCATTGCTGCGACGTCGGCGGCTTAGAAACCGGACCGGCGCTGGCCAGAGCTCGGCTGAGCCGCGAGTGAAGCCGCGCGTGGGAGCCGCGCGCGTGGCGCCGCGCGTGAGTGAGCCGTTGGAACGCGCGTGAGCCGCGCGTGGGCCCGCGGCCGGCGCGTTGAGCCCGCGCGTGAGGGCGGTGGGAGATCCAAATTGAATTACTGTTTTCACGGGTCGACTCGTGACGACGGTGTACTACCTCGAGAGGGTAGTATGCATGTTAATTTTCTAGGTGTTTTGGACCTCCAAATTGAGAAAGCAAAGGATAGGTTTAATTAATTAGTTAATTTATTACCTTTATGAGTTTAATCATTTACCGATGATATCTCATATAGGTTGGGCCAAATGGCGGCGTGTGGCGGCGTGTGCGGCGGCACACGGCGGCGCCTGGCCGGCGGTTTTGGGGTTTAGCCAGAAACTCCCGTTTCGGGTTTCCGAACGCCGTTTTCTTCGTATTTACAGTACGTTGTGTACTTGGGTGTTCCCAGAAATAGGTTTGGCACGACCCTTGGCTCGGAGGACGTACGTTTGGACTTCAGCGCCCGATTGTTATTGAGTGGGCCCTTTCCCCATTATTTAAATGTGTTTTATTTTGGGAAATTATATTGTGGTTTATTGCCTACATTAAATTGTGGTTTTAAATGGTATTTACTCTCGTATTATTGGTAGACCTAGTGCCATTGGTATTTACTCGGTTTACTAGTTTTACACTTTCGATATTTCGGTAGGCCATGGAAATTAGTGGGCTTTGGGCCTCTAATTCCATTTGGGAATTTCACCATATTTGGTGAAGTCCGTGTGTTCTCTACGCGCGTATTGCTAGTATCAATTCGGCCATATTTTAGGGAATTTAGGGAATTAAGTATTTTAATTCCCACTGCTAATTACTATTTGCGATTATGGGTTTTTATACCTATATGACGGCGTTGAGCCGTATTTGGGGAACCTTGGATATGGTAATTTCCTACGGTATTTTGGGTTCACCTAGTTTGCCATTAAGTTGGTATTTCTATACCTTGGTACCCACGTGGCGTATTCTCATTATTTCACGTATTTAGCTATATGTTTTGGTATTTGGTCACGGCCAGGAATACCAAATATATATTGTTAGCTTGAGGGCATCCGTATGGGGAAATTACCCCACCTGGTTTATGTAAAGTATTGATGAAGTATGTTTCCTCGCTCAACTAGTTGCTCCACACGGTGTTTAGTGTACCGTCGGGAGCCGAGGACCGGCTGCGTGATTGTTCACACGCACTGTACGCTCGCTATGGACCCATAGCAGGTGCCAGCCTGTTCTAGGTCGCACAGGCGGCTCAGACTCGTTGTGATGCGCATACGCGCGCCCGGCTTGCGTGATTGTGTACACGGACGTACATTACTTATACACCCAGCTGTTCATGGCCAGAATATATCGTATGAACTTGTGTGTTCTGCAATACCTAAACGAGCATCTATCTTGTAGTCTTGGATTGTGAGACGGGACCACTTTCACGTGATTGTTCCACACGCACCAACGCTCACTATGAATCCATAGTAGGTGCCGGCTGTTCTAGGTCGTATGGCGCTCGAACTTGTTGTGATGCGCGAGATGCGCGAACTTCCACGTGATTGCGTATACTCAGGCGTTTATTTTATAGTTTTATATTGTGGTGTTTTCCGCGATTTTCACGATGCCACGTGGGCATTTATTTGGTTTACGGGTTTTTCCGTAGATCCTTATTTTACGAACCTTCGGGTAAGTATTTTAATGCCGAGCGGTGACTTTCTGCCAGTTTGGGACAGTAAAAATTGCTATTTCAGAAGTACTTACCTCGTTTTCTACCTACTATTATGATAAGTTTACGAAGCGGTTTTCCAACCAATTACTTGATTTTTGGCCCGGCGAGGGGTTACTATTTTGGAAAGCAAGGTTTTTACAAAGCAACTATTCTTGGCCCACTCACCCCTTTTGTTTTTCGCCCCTCCAGGTTTAGTGGGTAGAAGCGGTCGGCGTTCGAGGCGGTGGTATGACCCCGAGTTCAAATTTCTTGGTATTGTAATACTTCGTATTACATTACCATGTACAAGCTGTGTTTATTTAAATTCTTCCGCCCGTACCTTTGTACACATTGATCTTAATTTATTCATTAATATTCTTAATTCTTTCCAAATTGGCTTTACGTCACCTACGTGGTGTCGGCAGCACCCGACTTTTGGGTGTCCACGTGTACATCCGGGTCGGGATGTGTCAGATTGGTATCAGAGCGAGGTTACTACTAACCTATGCTCTTCCTTCCGTACTCTGTACCTGTCGGTTGGTACCAGACTTCAAATTCTTGAATCTTGGCTATATCTTCGGTATTCTACTACCTGCCAAGGTTGTTCTCAAACTTGTGTTCTCGAATTCTTCTCTTGGAATTGAGAAATTCTCCGAACTCTACACCTTTGGTGTATTGTTTCTCCTTGGTTTAATTCTAAGTTCCTCTTGGTGTCATACCACCTCGACGTCACTAACGCGTAGTTTTCGGCGCTTAGCTTTGGACGACTTGGACGTTTTGTGTGACGTTAGACGCTTTCTTTGTCAACTTGCGTTGAAATCGCACTGAATTAGGAAACTAATTCAGTTATCTCATTTCGTACTGTTCGGTGTGGTGTCAGTTTGACACAACGGATGATTGTCATCAATTACTTTCCCTTGAGGACGGCGCTAGGCGTAGTTGTTGGCGGAACTTGTTTCCGTGTCCGACTAATCCTTGTGAACTAAATTCGTAGGATTTAGTTTCACAAATTCTTTGCACTGACGGTGCTTTACACTTTAACCGACGACTTTAACCTTCGGGTGACAGTTGAACAACTAACGTTGTTTGACTGGACGTACCTTTCAACTTCTTGTAGCTGTTGGCGGCAATCGCTGAAGGCTTGGAGACGCTTTCCTCCCAATTATTCCAATTACTTTCCATTTTCGTCCGGAAATGGAAAACTATCACCGTGATTTCCTTGTACGGTACTTTTCGCACGTGACGATTGCAACGACCTTTCGATGATCGTAAACCAAACCTGTCGGTCGACTTTCCTCGAATATTTGTGCCTACTACTTATCGGTAGTTGGGACAATTTCCACCTTCGTGATGTTGTTTCACTGTATGGAGTCTCTACGACTTTTGTTTTGTCGTGACTCAATCTTCGTCGAACGCTGACGAACTTTTCGTACTTCTGAAGTCGACACTTCTTGCCACTCATGACTTTTTGTCATTCAAATCGATCATCTTCCCACTTGTGCATGTGCGGCTATCTTAACTATTCGTTTCGGCGAAAGTTTGGATTGCTTATCTACTAGTGACGGTGATTGAAAATAACTTCGGTTTTGACTCTAATTGCGGCGTATCCACTGTCTGAGTACAGTTTGACTTCTTATCGAATCTTTGTATTCGAACGCCGACGAGGAAACAAACCACCCAGACAGAACCCAGAAAACCGATATTAGCCCCAGCTTGAATTCCTTAGAACTCCGGCGAAGCCCCGTGTTTTTCCGTCGAGTTCTTAATCCCAAGGTTTGGAATCAAGCTTGGCATGGCTTAACATGGCCTGGGATCACTGTTCTGGAATCGACCTCTTGGTACCCAGTAGTTGGGTATGGAGCGGTCATTCTTTCGGTCTCCGAAAGAATCTGTCTTTCAACGTGGGAGTTCAGCTCTGAATCATCTAGTAGTGGATCGACTTCACCTTAAACTGTGAAGGTTGATTTGCTGGTGGATTCCGTTTTCGTTACTGGGTAACTCCACCCAGTCTACCGCCCAATTCTTTCATCGTTGTGACACTTGTCATGTTGGTGAGTGTACGCGAAGAAATTCAAGTGTGCCATGTCTGTGGACGATTGGGACACAGAGCTAACCAGTGTCCGCAGTACCAGCAAAAATCAATCTTTGACCTGTTCCGATCCAGTTAGTTTGGACGAACAGTCTTCTATCAATAACCTACTTTCGGTGGAGACGTACATTGCCAAGGCAATGTCATTCCATACTCTGGAACCTTTCTCCCGAATTCTGGTTATTCTACTCTGTATCCTGGTGGTGCCTGGCAGTTCCAGTGTGGAGTATTGTTGACTCTTGGACGAGTTCGTACTTTTACCAGCAGGATACACTAAACGATTTCGATCTTGTTATCGGAAACGTTAATCTTTCTTGGGCTTTTACTTGAATCCAAATGGATCCAAGTAGTACCTACTCAGCCATTTCACCCTCGTTTACTTAAACGAATCGACCATATTGTACTCCTACCGGGTACGATTTGGAATCGCTATGCCGTGTGGCAAAGTTTGTCTTGTTCCTTGGGGTTATCGGTGATACTCTGTTATCATCGCTAATCAAGTTTGCTTGCCGATCTCATTCCTCTGGATGTCGTAGTTTTCGACGTGATCCTAGGAATGGATTATTACCCCAATTACATGACAGTGTGGATTGTCGGCGGAGGTTGATCACCTTCTTACCACCTGGCATATCAACTGTGATGTTCACCGGCTAGTACCGGAGAAATCGACTTGTGGCTGACTTTCAGCTACGAGTGCAACGCAACTGCTGAGTTAGGGCTTGTGATGGTTGTATCACATCTTTGACGTTGGAGGAAGGAAATTCTTTTTGTGTTGACGACCTACCGGTTGTCAACGAATCTTCCCAAAGTTTTTCTGACGATCTACCTGGATTACCGCCTGATCGAGAAGTGAATTTCACCATCGATCTTTCCAGGTATTGATCGTATCTCTTTTCCTTACCTCTTATCTTTTGGCTCCACCTGAGTTGTGTGAGCCAAAGGAAATTTCTGCTTCTGAAACTTTTCTGCCTGGAATTCTTTCAATCTCGCACTTCCTCGTGGAGCTTAGGTCTTGTTTGTTCAAACGAAGTAGCGGTGTTCTAAGGCTCTACATCGATTTAGGCAATTTATTCGGGTAACGACTAAAAACCGCTACCTCGCCTAGAATCGATGATCTCTCTGACCAGCTCCGAAGTGCACAATTTCTTCAAGCTCGATCTAAGGTTGATTGTTTTCAGCCGAGGATCAAGAACGTTATCGTTCACTTGACCAACTTTCTGGACTCGTTGCGAGCCTTACGAGTTCTTTGTCATACCTTTCGGGATGACAATCGCCCCAGTAACTTTCATGAACTTGTTGACTCGAGTACTTCGCTCGTACCTCGACAAGTTTGTGATAGTCTTCTAGTTGACTTTCTAGCGTATTCCAATTCTGGGGCCGATCATGCGAAAAGGCACTGTCGCATGATTTTGTTGAAGTTTAAGGAGTTTTCAACTCGTGCCAGTTCTGACCTAATCGTGTGTCTTTTGGGACATGTGATTCCTGTGGATTGTTTCTTGTCGATCCCCAGATGGTTGCAGTGGTGGGGATCTGGGAGCGACCGCAGATGGGTTACAAGATTCGGAACTTTCTTGGCCTGATCGGTTTCCATCGACGTTTCGTGAAGGATTCCTCTTCTGTTACTCTGCCTCTCACGAAACTTGCCAGAAAAATTCTAAATTCGTGTGGAGCGACGACCACGAGCAAAGTTTCTGACTGCTCAAGTTTGGTCTTACTCTTGTTCTTGTATTAGCACTTTCCAAAGACGGCGGTACCTCGTGACCTACAGTGATACTTCACTGAACGGGTTGGAGTGCGTGCTAATACAGCATGGATGGATAATCACTCATGCCTTCAGACAACTGAAACCGTATGAGATGAATTATCATACCCATGTTTCGAAGCTGGTTGCCAGTATCTTTGTTCCGAAGTTCTGGCGACATTTTCACTTTGGTGAGACGTGTAGACCGTCCACTGACCACCAAAGTTTGAGGCATCTCTCTTCTCTGGGAGACCTCAATCTCAGTCAAAGGAGATGGATTGAGCTGAAGAGTGACTACGATTGCACTGTCGTTTACCACCTCCCGTTGTGCAACGTAGTAACTGGTACCCTTCATCAGAAGTCCTTCGGACGACTGATTACTCGTTCAGCTAATCATTTTTCCTCTTTTGATTGAATTTCGTGACACTGTTGTCACGTTGAGTTGTTTTGGTGACGGAGCGTTCTTAACCAACTTTCGGTTAAGACAATTGTTATTTCTTTACTGGCGACGCTTTTTGAGGGAGCTTTTTGGGAGACGTTGAGTTGTAAACTGTTTTTACTCGGATCTACCTCGTTGTACTTCTTATGGAAATTTCGGGGACGAAATTTTTATAAGGGGGGTAGATTGTTACATCCCGTCCCGGGAATAATATTATTTTATTCCCGGAGGTGCAAAATGATGATTTTGCCCTTGGTTGACCTTTCGGTTGACTTTTTGCGTCGTAACTCGTACGACGCATTCACTTGTATTTTCTTGACGTGCTCGTCGATACGAACGCGTAGACGCGAGCCGTACGTCGTTCGGACTCCGAACGAATACTTTACGGACGTTGATTTTCGACGTTTCCCGTAATTTAATTTGGGACAGTTTGGTGTTTGGGCTGGGGCCCAAATCCCTGTTGGCCCATGTGGCCTTGTCCCCTGTCTTTTGACCCTCTGTCCCTCACTCTCTCCCGTGCTCTCTGTCTGCACAAAACAACAAGGAGCAAAAGCTCCAAAAATTTCCTCAAGGCACCCCGTGCCTCCTCTTCTTCTTCCCCCGAGCCATTCCTTTGGCCATGGGAGATAACAGACCTCACCATCATCATCCTCATCAAACCTGGGTCACGGTGAGCCCAGAAAACCCGAGCAAACTTCGAATCCAAGATCGGCCATTTTTCCGGCGAGATCTTCCTCGGCCAAACTCGGCCTCCTCGACCTCGATCCAACCTGAAATCACCATCATTGGACTTCTGGGAACCCTGGGATCACAACCCAGGGCCTGCGTGTGAAGGAGACCTCGAGTTCGACAACTTTCAAATTTGGCCGAAACTTTGGAACCCATTTCCGGCCACCTCCGGCCAGTGACCGGCCCCCAAAAGGGTAAATTCTGAATCTCCTCACTTCTAGCTTCATTTTGGTACTTGAATCGTCCAATTTGGACTTAAAACGAAGAAGTTATGAAGCTTTGAAAAATCCCCAGTTTTCCGGCCATTTTTCCAGTTTCCGGCGGCCGGCGGCGGCGCCGGCGACCGGAAAAAGACCAGAGGACCGGCGCTGACGTCAGCGATGACGTCAGCAAACCGGGTCGAACCGGCCTTGCTGACGTCAGCGAACCGGCTCAGACCGGCGCTGACCGGCTCGGCTGAGCCGCGAGTGAAGCCGCGCGTGGGAGCCGCGCGTGGCGCCGCGCGTGAGTGAGCCGTTGGAGCCGCGCGTGAGCCGCGCGTGGAGCCGCGGCTTGGCGCGTTTGAGCCGCGCGTGAGGGCGCGTGGGAGGTCCAAATTGAATTCTGTTTTCACGGGTCGACTCGTGACGACGTGTACTACCTCGGGGTAGTATGCATGTTAATTTTCTAGGTGTTTTGGACCTCCAAATTGAGAAAAACAAAGGATAGGTTTAATTAATTAGTTAATTTATTACCTTTATGAGTTTAATCATTTTACCGATGATATCTCATATAGGTTGGGCCAAATGGCGGCGTGTGGCGGCGTGTGCGACGGCACACGGCGGCCCACGGCGGCGGTTTTGGGGTTTCCGACCCCGAAACTCCGTTTTCGGGTTTCCGAACGCCGTTTTCTTCGTATTTACAATTACGTTATTAATCTTGGGTGTTCCAAAATAGGTTTGGCGACCCTTGGCGCTCGGAGGACGTACGTTTGGACTTCCCGCCTTCGGTATTTGTGAGTGGGCCCTTTCCCCTATTATTTAAATGTGTTTTATTTTGGGAAATTATATTGTGGTTTATTGCCTACATTAAATTGTGGTTTTAAATGGTATTTACTCTCGTATTATTGGTAGACCTAGTACTTCGTGGTATTTACTCGGTTTACTAGTTTCTGCTCGATATTTCGGTAGGCCATGGAAATTAGTGGGCTTTGGGCCTCTAATTCCATTTGGGAATTTCACCATATTTTGGTGAAATTCCGTATTGATTCTCTACGCGTATTGCTAGTATCAATTCGGCCATATTTTAGGGAATTTAGGGAATTAAGTATTTTAATTCCCTACTAGTACCTATTTGCGATTATGGGTTTTATACCTATATGACGGCGTTGAGCCGTATTTGGGGAACCTTGGATATGGTAATTTCCTACCGTATTTTGGGTTCACCTAGTTTGCCATTAAGTTGGTATTTCTATACCTTGGTACCCACGTGGCGTATTCTCGGTATTTCACGTATTTAGCTATATGTTTGGTATTTCGGGTACGGCCCCGAGAATACCAAATATATATTGATTAGCTTGAGGGCATCCCGTATAGGGAAATTACCCCACCTGGTTTTATGTAGAGTATTCAGTAGTATGTTTTCATACGCTCAACTAGGTTGCTTACACGGTGTTTAGTGTACCGTCCGGGGCCAGGACCAGCTTCACGTGATTGTTCACACGCACCTATACGCTCGCTATGGACCCATAGCAGGTGCCAGCCTGTTCTAGGTCGCCTGGGCGACTCGAACTCGTTGTGATGCGCATACGCGCCAGCTTCACGTGATTGTGTACACGAGCGTACTGTTACTTATACACCCAGCCTGTTCATGACAGAATATATCTGTATGAACTTGTGTGTTTGCAATACCTAAACGAGCATCTATCTTGTAGTCTTGGATTGTGAGGCCAGGACCACTTTCACGTGATTGTTCACACGCACCAACGCTCACTATGAATCCATAGTAGGTGCCAGCCTGTTCTAGGTCGTATGGGCGACTCGAACTTGTTGTGATGCGCAGATGCGCCAGCTTCACGTGATTGCGTATATGAGCGTTTATTTTATAGTTTTATATTGTGGTGTTTTCACTGATTTTCACTGATGCCACGTGGGCATTTATTTGGTTTACGGGTTTTTCCGTAGATCCTTATTTTACGAACCTTCGGGTAAAGTATTTTAATGCCGAACGGTGACTTTCTGCCCGTTTCGGATGGTAAGTATATTTCCGTACTTACCTCGTTTTCTACCTACTATTATAGTACGTTTTCTGAAACGGTTTTCCAACCAATTACTTGATTTTGACGGCGAGGGGTTACTATTTTCAGAAAGCAAAGGTTTTTACAAAACAACTATTACTGGCCCACTCACCCTTTTGTTTTTGCGCCCCTCCAGGTTTAGTGGCTGAAGCGGTCGGCGTTCGAGGCGGTGGTATGACGAAGGTTCAAATTTCTTGGTATTGTAATACTTCGTATTCTGTACCATGTACAACTGTGTTTATTTAAATTCTTCCGCCCGTACCTTTGTGTACACATTGATCTTAATTTATTCATTAATATTCTTAATTCTTTCAAATTGGCTTTCGTCACCCTACGTGGTGTCGGCCAGCACACCCGACTTTTGGGTGTCCACGTGTACATCCGGGTCGGGATGTGTCAAAACATAGTCTTCTAACATTTCTTTTCACATTCTATTTTTCTACGATCACTTTTTTTAGTATATTATATGGTTCAAAGAATTATATTATATGGTTCATTTGCCTCTAGTGGCAAAACAGGAGATTTCACTCCAGAGTCTGTTTACTATCCATTTGTATTTACTTTTTAGTTTTATTTTATTTTATTTTACTTCCAATTATGTATGAAAACTGTTAGGAAAGATAGCTAATTAATAGAAGTTTATTAATCCTAATGCGCATTTTGCAATAGTTTTTAGCAGTGGAGCCTCATAGTCCAACCCCATATGCCTCCTTGCAATTCCCCTAGGATTATATTAATATTACTCTAGATTGTGAATGACGAGTTCGATACTTAACAATGCAGTAGATTGTATTCCTCTTCACTAGGATTATATTAAAACCATCGTCTACTGTTTATTCTGTTTGGTGCCATGCTACTTCTCAAATATTCCAAATTCCAACCTAAAATAATGCATTATTGATAGTTGACTAGCTGTAATCACCTGCCTTCCCGCCCGACGGGATGTCGTTTCTCAAGTCCATACGCTTATATTATAAGATTTTATCTCATTGAAGGAGCTTGACTTGGGTAGGGTATTTCAGTATTACCAGTGCTACAGTGCCAATTAGCGAATACGATGACAGGCCATGAATCCTCCCTCCTCAAAACTCTGGAAATACGATGTATTTCTTGAGCTTCAGGCGAACTTTTGCGCAAAGGGCTTCACAGGCCATCTCCAAAGCCACAGCATTGAAAGAAAGGGCTACGAGGCCTTCATTGATGAGGACGATCTGAAAAAGGGGGAAAGAAATAAAACCCGAACTGTTCGGGCAATCGAAAAGAGTCAAGGATCTCTATCATTGTGTTCTCAAAAGAGGTATCTTGATTCGAGTTGAATTGTCTTGACGAGCTGGTGAAGATCCTGGGTGTAGAGAAAACCTGGGGCAGAGGTTTTGCCCATATTCTCACGATGTTGATCCCCCAGATGTCAGGCATCAGGATGTTGGATTTGCTTAACTATTTAGGCTTGAAGAGGACATCCGTGAAGAAAAAGATGACAAAAAACGGAAGCCAAGGAAGAAAAGTAAAGCAGTGGAGAAGGCTCTTACTCAAGCTTCAAAACTTGTCTGTGAAGTCTTAAAAACGCTGAGAAAACGGGTAATCTTTAAATTCGTTAAGACTTTGATGTTCTTAATTCCGTTTCCAGATTTGAAAACACTTAGTAGCTCCTCTAATGCTTAAAAATTAATTTAATTGTCAGGCATGAAGCAAAAGCGTAGGAAAATTGTTAACGAAAATATAAGAGAATGGCTTCACGACACAAATGAACGCACATGTCGTAAAGCACCCAGTTGGAATCAATTCTCGCATTCAAGATATTATCAGTCATCTTTTAGGCGGTGGATCCAAATGACATTCTCATAGTTAGATTTGGGGGATGGGGGGGGTGGGTAAAACAACAGCTGCTAAAGCCATTTATAACAAAGTTCATCATAAGTTTCAATTTAAAAGCTTCCCTTGCCGACGTTAGTGACACTACAAGTAAACACGGTCTTGTTTATTTGCAAAACACTAGTTTCCAATATATTGAACAGACCAAGTTTCAGATAAAGTAATGTTGATGGAGGGATCAGTATAATAAAACAACATCTCCGGCTGTGAAGGGTACTTCTCATTATTGACAATGTAGACAAAGTGGAGCCCAACTGAATGCAATAGGCTGGAGAATCGCGGTGGTTTGGTCAGGAAGTAGAATATCATAACAACAAGAGATGAACATTTACTAAAGGCGACGAAGCGGACAAAGACATATCCGGCTCAGAAAATGAATGAAGAAGAAGCTCTTGAGCTCTTTAGTTGGCATGCCTTTGAAAATTGTTTTCCTAATGAAGGATATCGTGAACTATCAAAAATGTTGGTTTCTTATTGTGGAGGTTTGCCACTAGCACTTGAAGTTTAGGCTCTTTATTGATTGACGAACACGGGCGAGTGGAAAGCCAATTGGAGAAAGTGGAAAGAATACCCGAAGAAGAAATTCTAGGAAAACTCAAAATAAGCTTTTGACGGGCTAGATGTTACACAAAAGACTATATTCCTTGATATATCTTGTTTCTTGTGGAATGGACAAGAACTATGTCACCAAAATATTAGATGGATGTGGCTTTTGTGCAGCAATGAGGGATCCAGTGTCTATGCGGCAGCTGCCTCGTAACTGTTGTTGAAGACAAGTTGATGGTGCATGATCTGCTTAGAAATGAGCAGGGTAATCATATTAGAAGAATCCCCCTGGTCTCCCAAAATGTGGAGCAGGTGTGGCACCTTAAAGAACAAATGTGATGATAGACAAATCAGTAAGTACTTTAGCAGTAGAATTTTGGATTATAGCATCATAAAAGGAAAGCTTATGCACCCCATGTACGTCTATAATCCTTATTTTACTCAGTAACCTTTTTGTTTAACAGGGGACTGAATTGAAGGACTTTCTCTAGATTTGCAAAGTTCTGGCAAAGGCTAGTTTCAGTACAAGAAGCATTTACCAATATGAAAAAACTGGTGCTCCGGCTCAGCTATGTGGAAGCTCACTGGAGATGCAAACATCTTCCCAAAAGTTAACATGGTTGTGCTGGCATGGATTCCCTTTTAATCAACCGGAAACTAGTTGCTATAGACATGCAGTCTAGCAAACTCGTACAAGTTTGGAAGGGTTTCAGGTTTCTTTTCCTTTGGGATTTCTTTTTATTTTTCATAAGATCTCCCTTTTAAATATTAATTTCCAAGTTCTTTTGTTTTTGTTTAACGATGCGAAGACGGTGTTTGGGGCGATTGCAGTGTCGCTTGCGTTTCGGAGTTCAGAGTTTCATAGCTGAGCCACGGTTCATTCCTTCGTTGTCAATGTATCCTACTTTGGATGTGGGAGATCGAATTGTAGCAGAAAAGGTCAGATTTTTATTTATTTTTCTGGGGAATATATTGCTTATGCTGTATGGTTTCTGTTTGCTGAGCTCTGAAACAATGAAACGTATTGGTTCCGCTTTAGAAGTCGAAATTGTAATGGCAACATTGCTGCTTAGCTGCTTTTTTAGATGAAGCTTATGTTTGAAGTTAATTAGTGATAACATTCGGAAATTGGAATTTGGATGACCAGTTTACGCATCGGTCTTGTATTACCCCGGGGGAATTGGAGTTACCATTTTCTTTAAATGCAATGTTTGAGGGTGAGGTTACATAAGAAGGATGATAAAGAAGGGGATGATAGATGAAGATTAAACTTTCGGGGGACGAGGCTTGGCAAGAAAAAAGCTTCCTGGGAACATAATTAGAATGAGTGGTACGCGATTGAGGAGATGGCGGAAAGGCATTTTAAACTTAGTGACAGATTTCTCAGAAGCTAATTTCAAACTAAATTGATCAGATTTGTGTGCATTTGTACGACCACTGGCGGGGGTAAAATCTTACAAGAGTTACCTGATCTATAGTTTGTGATGTGATTGTTTGTTTGATCGTTGATGATAAAATTGTGGAATATTTACCTGACGGATCATTCCTCTTAACATTGTCAGGTTTCATATTATTTCAGAAAGCCATGTGCCAATGATGTGGTTATCTTTAAAAGTCCACCGGTCCTTCAGCAAGTAGGGTATACCGACTATGATGTCTTCATTAAACGAATTGTTGCCAAGGAAGGTGATACTGTAGAGGTGAGACTACCACTTTCGCATGTCATATATGGTGGTGTTACTTTTTTTTATTTCATAATTTTCGCTACCGTAAAATACATCCCTATGTAAGACGAGAAATCTCAATAAGATTTTGTTTAGAACGAGTGCTATGACAATCTAGATGTGCAAATTCAATTCTGACTTGCTTTGAAAGTTTGTAGATTTGTTACAGCGACATTTTCTCTATGTCTGTCTAGAAAGTTGTCTCTTATGTGTCAGTATCCACATGTTAGGAGCCTAACTACAAAACACGATGACTGATTGCAGGTGCGCAATGGGAAGCTCATAGTTAACGGAGTGGAGAGAGATGAAAAGTTCATCCTTGAACCACCTGCATATAATATGACTCCTATTGTAAGAATTATTTTATGACATTTTAGCTTGTTTATCTACCCATACCTTATTTTCTTATTAATTTGAGGGAAAGGTTGGCAAGGGTGATGTGGTCGTTCGGATGTTTTAGATCCTTTATAGAAGAATGTTACCAAGAGTAGTTAACTTTGCATCTTTTTCTTCGTGTTCATGTTGCACAGCGTGTGCCAGAGAACTCAGTTTTCGTGATGGGTGACAATCGAAACAACAGCTACGACTCACACGTATGGTAATGTTTCTAAAACCCAAGTGCAGATTTACTTCTTGTCTTTTAGTTCCTCCTCCTGTTGATTGATCGTTCAAGTTGTGAAAATGTTTAGGGGTCCATTGCCAACCAAGAATATTTTAGGAAGATCCCTGTTTCGGTATTGGCCACCAAAGAGGATCGGTGCCACGGTTCTTGAGACTGGCTGTGCTGCTGATAAGCCGGAGAGTATTCCAGCGTCCCAGCAAAAGGAAGGTCTGGAGAGCGTTCCAGCGTCTCAGCTAAAGGAAGGTGTTTCATTGAATTAGTAACCGTACGAAGTTTCTTTTGCCTCTTCATTTGACATTGTTTCATTTTTTGCTTTTGAGCTTATGTAACATCTGTTCTAAAGAAACACGCATACGGGCGAATTTTTGGAAGGCCCTCGTTCATCATAATTGTTGTACATTGCAAATCGACGCTTGAATTAAAAAACTTTGAAAATACATAAACGAATAACTCGAGCACAGAAAGCGAAATTTTATAACTTATTAACTATCATTTAAGATGGAAATCGTTGATCCAACTAGTACAATCACTCTGCAGAAATTTGCAAAAAGTTGCATGACAAGATGAAGCTTCTTAACAAGGAAGAAGGCATACAATAACACTTCACAACATCACACGCCGATAACCATGGTAACTGTAATAAAAATGTGGTCGTTCCATAAAGAAACTGCGCAAACCAGATGGAGAGATTCGCTTTCGGCACTCATTTGTAGGTGCATGAACTCGTTTTTAACTTGATGGGTTTGCTATTATGAGAGCCGACTTCCATGGTGCAAGATATGTGCCTTCGGTGCTTTGATCTCACCAGCTTCCCCACCACACTCCCTCGCAACCGGACTTCAAACACCAGCATCATGGGAACTCCTCCGTTGTCATCGGATACTGCTAAGCTTGCCCCAGCCCCGTATAAAGGAACCTTGATCCCTTGGAGGTTCACAGTCACATCCCGGTAGCTTTTCCTTGGTTGATAGTATTTCTTCAACTGCATTGAATTTGCAACCCAAATAAGCACAAGGTGAAGAAATTAGAGCAGCTTCTTAAATCACACACCAATGTACGAGTTCTTACCTGACCAGTTGCAACTGCAATCTCTGAATACATAAGTTTAATCGGCGTGGAGCTGACATGGATACCGAAGAACGTAGCAGGGTTGTACACAGTCATCCTCACTGAACAGTTCATTGTCAGCATCTTTGTAGGCACGCCAGTCATGTCCGATCCTTCCCCGAAATAAAAGTTATGCACAGCCAAGCTCTGTAGGAAAAGGGTTTTGAAAACACTTCTATTAAAGATCATTTGAAACATAAATAGTTACCAATAGAAAGTAAAATCAGCAAAAGAATAAAAGTGGAAGTGATTTCCGCATATCCACTCGAATTTAATTTTGGCTATTGAATTAAATAATAGCTTATTTGAAAATGCTTTTAAAATGATTGAAAGCGTTTTTGGTGAAATTATTTTTGAATTCCAAAAGCACTTTAAGTGCTTCCTGTCAGAAGCACTAGTTATGTACTTCTTGCAGGAAGCACTTTAAGTGCTTTTTCAGTATTCACTTGCATTTTTACTAAGAATTGGTTCCAAAAGCACTTTTAGTCATTTTAAAAACACTTTCAAACGAGCTCTAAATCAAAGGACATAATAAACAACAGTGTACACAAGGAGAAAAAGGTTTGTGCGGATATAACTTTGGCTACCTCTCTAAATCGAGAGAATGCGTCTTGCAACCGATTGTATTTTCCATTGAGTCTATATCTCTAATCAATTCCTATCTCTCGTCACCCGTCACGTGCTGAGTGAGATAGACAAGAGACCAAAAAGAACCCCAACAAGTGGAGTTTACTAATTCTTACCAAGTGCCAAGTTCCTAGGATTAGAAAACTAATAATACACATTCCCAATAGATTACTTTACTCAAAAACCAATAAAATAATCCAAAATACATTACCAAAACCCCCAAACAATAAAGAATTAGCAAAACAAAAATTCAAATTTGCTTTAGTTAATCAACCAACGTACCTTAACAGCAACCCTTGCTCTGTACGGCCTGCTTGCCCCCCAAAGAATCAAGCAAAAAACAGAGAAAATCACAACAAATCCGAACAGAGCAACACAAATCTGGCACCTTCTCGAAACTCCTTTATTCCCATAAAGCCCTCCGTAATCGCCTTCCTCCTCGATCACATTGCACTCCGGCCATCCCTTGTCGTTGCGCTTCCGGGCACCCTTCTGGCCGGAATTCGCGGACCGGAAAGTGCCCGAGACGCGGCTGGCGGAGGAGGCCCGGGAGTGGCGGCCGTAGGAGGGGTGGGAGGGGGACTCCATGGGGCTGTTGAAAGCCGGGGTGGCTTGCATTGTGGAGGATTTATCGCCATCGTTGGAGTCCCTGGAGGGGCTTTGAACGTAGTACACCGGGCGCTTGGGTGATCTGGGTGATGATGGGGATAGGCTCGTCACGTCTGAGTCGGATTTCGCGTGCATCATAATTACTGTGGGTGTGCGGTATTTAATGTGTGAAGATACTGATTTTGCTTAAATCACAGTTGGAAATTTTGAAGCTTTTTTGGTAATTTGATTTGGGTTTTGTGAGATTGCTTGGATATTGATTAAACAGAGGAAAATGACAGAATTGGCGAAAGATGATGAAGTTTGATCAGACCCAGCTGGGAATTTTGAAGATTTTTTGGAAATTTGAATTGGGTTTTGTGAATTGATTGGGCTTTGATCAAATGGGACTAGAGAAAAAAAATGCCAAAATTGGAAGGAAGATGAAGAACAACTGAGCAAATGGAACAGAAAAAGTATGCCTTATGGCTCGGAAACAGAGATTTTGGTGGAAAATGCTAAATTTGATTAGACCCAGATGGAAATTGGAAGCTTTAATCGGAATTTTGATTTGATTTGGGTTTTTAATTAAAACAGAGAGAAATTACGACAACTGGAAAGAAGACGAATAGCAAACTGATAAAATCAAACAGAAAACTTGTATCTTTCAGCTCAGAAACTGAATTCGTTTAGACACAGTTGGAAATTTCCAACCTTTTTGAGAAATTTGATCTGGTTTTGGTCGGAAACACACAGAAATGACGGAATTAGAAAGAAGACGAAGGAGCACAAATTTAACAGAAAAGTTTGTGCCTTTGGGGGGTTCAGAAACTGAGGAGGGATCTCAAGGGACTGTCGGTGTGTTTTACTCTCTCTCTCTCTCCTGTCTCTCTCTCTCTCTCTCTCTCTCTCTCTCTAGAGAGTGCCGTTTTCGTGAATTGGAGTGGGCACAGCACACACAGAAAAGCAGAGCACTACCATCACTACAGCAGAATCGCCATTTTTTTTTTGGTTGGTCAGAGAGCGAGAGATACAGACGGAGTTGGAGTGGAGGGAGTCAGAGGGATGTTAGCTTAGATATAGCGAGGGTTGGATTTAGGTTCGGGAGAGACGAAGTTGTAGGATCGGGAATCGAGTGTCGGCAGTTTTTTAGTCGTCCGTTACTCTAGTTACCCGCGTTAAACATGTGAATTTTGACGGGGTTGGTTGTGTAGCGACGTTACGTTTGGCGCGCACGAAGCGACGTTGTCCGGGGTGGCGGGTAATTATTGACGCCGCCGTTTATCAGCGACGTCTCTATCGGATGATCCTCAGTAGTCATTGCGTTACATTTTTGGCTTTCAGATTTTTTTAATTTGTAGACTTGTAAACGTATTCAGGCTTGTATCTCAGTTAGTTAACAATATACGTCTATACTCTCAACATCCCGTATTCTGTAATCTCAATTAGTTAACAGTATTCGCCTACCCTCAACATCCCGTGTTTAAGTCCCCCTTCAGTATAGCTGAGTTGGTTTTCAGATTTTTAAATTTGTCAACTTGTAAACGTATTCAGGCTTGTATCTCATTTAATTAACAACATTCGCCTATACCCTCAACGTCCCATGTTCAATTCCTCTTTAGTATAGCTGAGTTGGTTCAAAAAGATCCCGAATCTCTACATTTAGCGATTGAGCATTTATCCGCATATCTAATCTATTTCAACAATCTAATGAGTTAAAATATGACACATCATAGCTAGTATTAAATTTAATTAGTTTTATTTTTCTATTTCTATAAACAGACATAAACAATGCCTCTGTCAAAGAAGAAACTAAAAACCATGGGCGCCAAATTCATAAACTGATCCGATGAAATCATATCAAGCAAAACCCAAAAACCGAGATCTCACTCTTTTCTCAAAGGAAAGTTTGGATTGTCTACAATCTTTTTTGGTATGAATATATCTTTTATTCTCTTAAGCTTTTATTAGATCGTATGTTTAGCACGAGACTCCACATGTCCACGTATGTTTAGCACGCAAAACCACATAACTATGTATATATGTCATGCAAGTCGCTCTCATGAGATTCCATTAATGATATAACATTTTGGTTATTATTTTAAAGAACCATAATCATACAGATATACGATTATAAACTAGTATCAAACTTGTTCCAATCCAACACAAAGACTTGTCAATTAGAAAGGCAAAAGCCAACTTTATTAACCATAAACCCATGTCTACAATCTTGAGCACTATGAACCAGTACCATCTACGATAAAAAAAACCTTAAAACAATGGCACATCCAGCTACAAACTGGTGAGTGATTCATCCGTCGGAGCTGAAGAAGTGCTTTCAAATGGCCGGAGTGCCTCGATCACCATACCTACATGACAACTGCAAGAAACAAAATCCAAGCTTTCATGGACTCAGACAACTGATGCAATATCACAGTACTCGGCAAGGCCAAAGAGGCCGTTACGACGAGAGACCAATACACAAATCATCACAGTCCGGTTAAATTGGAATACCAAATTGATGTTGACATACAGCTTCACTGAGATACTCGATAAAACAAATAACAAATATATTCATGTTGCAAGGATATAGTATTAATCTTACTACCACATTAAATTCAAAGAACATAACAAAGAAATTAGAGCATAAACACTGAAAGACAATACACCGCAATCGCACTCGGTACCATGATAAATGTCAGGGTATAACAAAATGTGGGATAGTTGCAGGAGCAGGACGGGGGATGCACAATCAATAAATCAACCAGAAGATCATGAACCCCCTCCTGCGCCTGCAGCTATCACGTCTACACTCGGCAAACCACGCCAAAATTTGATTGGATGTAAAAAGGAGGTCAATTTCGACACAAATATCAAGTTTAAAAAACAAAGCTAGAGAAACAAAGAGAAGGGTCGTCAGATAGGAGCGAAAGACATGAAATTTGCTTAATCACAGAGATTCAGTTGAACTATGCGTCAAATCATCACGCGACCCTATTACTCGTAATTAACAAACGATAGGATAATCTACGCTAAATTCATCAAGAAGTAAGTTATTATTTTAGGAAAAGAGATCAGCCTCAGAAGGAAGGCAGTAGGTGTATATGTAATCACAGATTGTCATAAATTACACGAAAACCGTACTATCATCATTGGCAGCTGAGCTCAAATTTGGTGGGTATTTTCACAAATCCAAAACCCACAAAGAAAATACCCACAAAAATTCAAACAACATAGAAAATTTTCAACTTCTCAAAATTCAGAAAAATAAAAAAAATGATCAGCCTCATAGAGAAGATTAGGTTGTTCCACATAGAGAAATTCAGACATATGCTTGTCTAAATATTTAATTTAATCATCGGCTGACCAAAAAAAAACAAGTCTTTTGAATGATAAAAAAGGGATTAGCTAAAATTAAACCCTAATTTGAAGAAAATCAAGAACAAAAGATTATAAAATTTATGAGATTTGGATTGAAAGGGACTCAGAATATGGGTGGTGATATAGCAGGATGGTCGGCAAGGCCTTAACGGCCATTACGACGAACGAGACCTTATATCAATGAATCGTCATTGCCCCAAAATTTGGAATCGAAGCTTGAAAAACCGAAACAGAGAAAGAAATTGAAAACCCTAATTTCAGAGGAGATGAAAACCCTTAGCGGCCGAGTGGAGATAATTTTGTGATTTGGAGTTGAAGAGTTCGCGGGTTTATAAAGAGGTGTGGCCGAGGGTTTGGGGGCTAGGGTTTTGCGTTTTGGGTTAGGGCTTTTGAATTGGGGTTGTTATCGGCCCATGAAAAAAGAGGGATGTACACTTTAAACGGCCCAGATTGGCCAGTACAACAGATAAGCCCATAACTAATTTGAGAACATTTTTATTTTTGGGAATCAAACCTAGTCTCCATTTTACTGGAGGAGGTTGTACGTTTATAATATAGACAAGATTGTGACCGCTTTTGTAAGAAGCACTTTTATTCGTAAGAGATTTTGTTAGAAGTGTGTTTGTTATAAACATGTAAATTTTTTTACTATGAATCCAAGTTTTTTGTGAAAAAAAGTACTTGGATTATTTTTTAGAAAAGCAAATAGACGTGCTTTCTGAATAAGCACTTGAGTGCTTCTTTTTCAAAAAGCGTTTCTACAACCCAAAAGGTTTTTGCCAAACGATGAGTTGTTTCTTGTCACCCACCCTTCACTAAATGAGACTTGTTCTTTCTTGATACAAAGCTATATTACGGGAAGGGAAAATCAAACACTATTCCGGGCGGAGGGGTAAATACAATCACTTGAACTACAAGCAACTGACAAAGATTCGTCTTGGTTTTACCTAATTTCGTCCTGGTATGCATCGTGACGCATTATATAGTAGCACAGTAATAAATTAATAATCAAGTTTCTTTAACAAACCAAATAACGTGCTATTTCCAATATACAACAGTGCTCTAGTCTGACAAGAATCAAAAGATTAAACAAAAAGGCTATAAATTAGCCTATAAATATGAAATCTGAAAATAAAAAAAAAGGCTATAATATGCCTGTATTATCACTTACTTCATCCATCAAGCTATATTTCAAGCAAACACTAAAAATTCTACATGCTAACATCACAACCGATGTTACAAATTTGACCGGAAAAAAAACCGATGTTACAAATGTCACCAGAATCCGACACTCGATAGTCTGATCCTAAATCCTGCATAAGCACCACATAGATTGCATGGCCAGTCTGATGACATTAAGGAACCAAAGAAGGTAAACAAATTAAAGAAGCAACTCAGCTACATCTAACATCTCCACTCAGCTTTCCACTGGCATGATCCGTGAATCGAGCGTTGACAGGATCTGGGGCATTGACATGCCTCCAGACACAACAATTTCTGCATTCAGAGGATAAACAAATAAGATACCACACCGATGGTAAATACAACTTCATGGAGATAAAAGCAACTCTTTTCCATCTCTAGTTTAATATTTCAATTTCAGGATTGGGACGTGGTAGGTAAATTCAAGCTAAGGGCTCAAGTCTATTCATCCCTGCCGTTCTATTTCTAGTTGAAGTAGAATACATAAGCTTACTCACCAATTCCCTCCCGTACGGATAAATTTGGTCTGATAACATCCTTGGTGTTGACCAGGAACACATCACCAATGTAAAGATGGTTCGTGGGAACATAAACACAGCACAACTCCTCATCTCCAGAATAGCTCTGTAAAATAATTTTGGGGCCAAGGAGAAATAAAGTCACCGTTACAAACAGTCCGAAAAATCAATTATGTTTAAAAGCACAAAGCTGCTCAACATCATTTCATCTGTTGTGTTCTCGTTATTCACAATGAAAAATTATTAGCATACCTGAAGGACAACGGATGAAGTGATGAACCCGAATGCATATTCACCAATACGTGGATGCCTTATTATGGCCACTTCCTTGAAAGCTTGCGTGTTTTGATCTAAAATTACAAAGAGCTAAAGATTAAAGATTGGCCACATCTAATTCATTCAGTCCAACCAAGGGGACTAAAATTTCTATACAGCTCACCTGGGGATATGGCAGAACTAATCTGCTTGGAGGCATTGTAGATATGACGAACAAACGGCATTCTTTTGATAAACCACTCACCAAGGCCCAGAACAGATGCACCCAACCATGATGACATGAACACCCCAACGAGAAATATGAATGTAATGGAAGTTACAAATCCAAGACCTAACATGTATATGGAAGTTGAAAGGTCAAGTACACATTGTAAAACCAAAACAAAACAGAATCAATGAAAAAGGATGTGTTGACTGTAAACTAGGCATTATATAATGAATGTGAAAAAAGCATGTTCCGTCATATGGTGCATTAGAGTTATATTTCTTGTCAAACTCCAACATTGACCATACCATATGCGATGCAGGAGCCAAGTTAATAAATTAGAGTCCCAGTTTCTTATGTAATAAATGCAGTTTACACATGTACTATGCAGATTCATTGTCTTTGAGTCTCTCTATGTTACAAGATTAATGTATTAGGTGTCATAAATTAGTCTTTAGAATTCCTTAGTATATTCATGTGGATCTTCCAGATTCATGTACCAATTAGCCTATAAAAGGAGCTAATTTGAAAGCTTTTAAAATCAGATTTAGTGAAAAGAAGTTCTGGATTTTCTGCTTGTGTGTGAGGCACATGTTGACTCGGAGTGATTCCAAGGCACATTCGGTGTGATGCTGGATTTTCCTAACTTCTCTTTTGAGGTGATTCCAATACACCTTTGTTGAAATGCCAAAGGCCGAAATTAATCTGGATCTCTCTCCTGTTACCATCTCTTCTTCTTGTCCTACATCATATGGGAAAATCCTTTGATTCCTTTGCTTACATACTCTAGATAACATATATGATCAGCAGGGCAATTAAGCACCTTTTTCTAGAATAGGACAATAAAGCATCCAAGTTAAAGAAAGTCAAACTCTGGCTTCACAGCATCTGGTTTTCTCCTTTTTCTAAGGATAGGAACTGCCTTTCCTAAAGCCAGATTCTCGCACCAAAATTTGTGTCTCTAAGGTTAGATTAAGAGAGAAAATGAACTAGATACTTAGCTCAGCAAGGTCAAATCCCAAGACCAATAACTAATGCAAGTTAAAATATACCAATGAAATAATGGGGTTAAAGGGAATACATTTCTGAATACTACTTACCAAAAATGTTGATTCCAAGTTGAGCATAGATTGGAGAGAAGAAGCTATCCACAAAGTGAATAAACCACCATGTGATATAGAAAGTGATTGCTATTGGAAATAGGATCACACT
The DNA here is from genome assembly GCA_018257905.1 of Gillenia trifoliata. Lineage (NCBI taxonomy): Eukaryota > Viridiplantae > Streptophyta > Magnoliopsida > Rosales > Rosaceae > Gillenia > Gillenia trifoliata. The sequence continues at coordinate 19,540,114 of CM031088.1, read as the reverse complement.
GCAAAAGAACAAATAGTGAGCAGCTAATATAATATATATGAGAAAAAAGCAATCTTGAAGAAATAAAATGTTGACATCAAAGCTCTGATCTCATTAGCCACTGCATTAAATGGATGCACCAAGATAAATCCAAACGCACATGATTAGCATAAATTTACATATGAAATGGTCTCAGTCTAAAACTTATAAGAGGCTAAGTTGCAATTTCTTGAATTCATCTATCGAGAGGGTACTTCTCTATCTTATCCAACTATTCCTTTGCCTGTAACAAAACTCCTAGAGTTCAAACAAATGATATACTTCTACTTTCAGAAAGAGGGAAAAATAGATTATAAATACATGCCAACAATCAGCAAAGTTAAGTTCCTATCACTACCAAAGCATTCCATCTTTCAGAATACCTCAAGGCTCAAGCTAATAAATTTAACAAGTACTCTCAACTCTAAATCTTAAGAATAATAAGAAAATCAAGAACTTGAACAAGTGCAAAAAACTAACCGCACATTTTGACCTTTAAAGAAATTTGACCCTCCCCACAACATAGAATTGATGGTTTACACACACAGTATCAATGGAAAATAATATTGCATATGAACATGATTTGAACGAAATTAGGAGCGAGAAGAAAGAAATGCCCACCATCCTGTCATGAACTTTTTTGATGCCCAACTTCTAACAACTTTGGAAAACGTCTGCACATAGATAATAAGAGACCAGAATGATTGTTATGAAGATTAAGAAAAAAGAGCACAAAACACACAAAGTATGGGAAAACTTATGCGGCAACTTAGGCCACAAAAATAACAAAATTTTGACACATGCTAACCGGTTCTTGATAAATTACTTACAAAACAAATTTAAGTATGTGTCAGTGGTCTAATGCAGCAGCAACACCTTTAAACTGCCTAAAAGCAAAACGCAACGATGCCACTCAATTTCTTGTCAAAATGCCTAGATATACCCGAATCAATTGTTGATCTTCTTATCATATTACTTGGAAGCTGGAGCAGAGAAATAGAGCTATGCTCATACCAAAATTTCGAACCAATGAGCGGAAAGTAATAACGAAAATCCAAGTTAGCATTTTACAAGTCCAAATGAACTGATGAAAAATTAACAAACAAAACAAGACCCAAATCTGAGTTTGCTCCTCCATTAGCCTTAGGAAACAGTACATCAAACTAAGTCAAACACAAAATTAGAAACTTATTAACAAAAATCAACCCATAAATCACAATTAACACAAACCCACTAACTTCAATTCGCAACCTGTGCTAAAAAAAATAAGATTTTCCCTCGAATTTTCCTCCATTTTCTCAGCAACCAAACACAACACAACACAACACAAAGCAATGAAATTTTAAACAGAAAGCAAAACCCTAGGCCAACAAACATCAATCGGAACTCACCTCGCGGCCGGTGTGGTGGGAGGAGGAGGAAGACGAGGAGGGTTTGGACGATGCATCTTCGTCGCCGGAATCCGCCACGGGAATGAGAAGCTCACGATCTCGCGGTTCTCTGTCTCTGCTCGCCATTACGATCGAAGACGACGACTTCTCATCGCCCATCACCAGCAGACCCCCAAATTGATATACGACGCCGTTTCAACGCCGCAACGCGGGGGCTTTTTGTGCCACTGAAATTCCAGAAGAGCGAAGGACTCTGACTAGAGAGAAGCTCTCCTGATCCTCGTTTGCTTCCTTTGTATTTTTGGCATTTCAAATATTTTGTTTTTTTGTTTTGTTTTTATTTAATCAATTTAATTATTATTTTAATTGGGTGAGGATTATTAAGGAATAAAATAGTTAATCCTTTGATTGACAAAAAATAGTTAATCCTTTTCTTTAATTATTTAAAAAAATAATAATAATACTGTGTGAGGACTTCAAGGAAATGTTGTGTTTTCTTGTGCCACTAATTAAACAAGGGGCGGATTAATTAATGCTTAATCTCTCTTTGTTTCTCAAATTTTACTGTATATTGATGTTTGATGATTGGATGCCAGCATTTTTGCCCTGCAATTTGGTGTTCTTTTTTGGTAATGAACTATTGAGATAAGAGAGTCGTTGAGTCTCTACTATTTATACATACACACTTCTAATTACGAGTGTAATTTGGATGGTCTAATAATACTCGATCTCAACTTTGGATTCCTAAGAGTTGATCGGGATGAGTAGATGTCGAGCTTAAATAGTCATTGATAATACCATCGTAAAAGGAGATGTTAAATCTATAGTAACATCATTAACATGTAGAAAAACAATTGAGACTTACTCTAATTGAAATGTTATAGTCCCCGTGAAATGGCAAATCCTAGTGCAACTAGGCTTGCCCCAACTTGTATGACACAATGTATTTACGCTATTACCCTTAAATAGTTAGGCCTGATCTATTTTATTTTTTCAAGGTTCAAAAAAACGCTAGGCTCTAGTCAGGCGGCTGGCAGGGGCCTAGCGCCTAAGGGCCTTGGCGGGTTTCTTTTTAACTAAATTTATTATTATATAAGAATATAAATATATATATATATATATATTATATACATGTATTTGGAAACATAAATACAAAATGTAATGATATATAAATTATAAAGTACTACAATTCATCGAATACATAAAATTGAATACGAAAACATTAATAAAATACTTGAAACTTGCAAAGACTTATTCATCAATCTCTTCTTCTCCATATCCCTCCAAGACAATGTTCGTATCGGGCTCAAACTCAACTTCCTCGTCATCACCTTTAAACTGCCTAGGTAGCCTTTTTGGACTTTCCTCTTCGATTCATTTGTTTGCGAATTACTTGGACTATTTGTGTTTGAAAGTTGTGTTTATCAACCTTCTATTTGTGGTTTGAAGATGAAAATTTTGGAGTTTTGAAGATGAATTTGAAGTGTTGTGATAAATGATGGTGGTTAGTCGTGCTTTGAGTTGAAAGGGTTGTAGTTGTGAAATTAATTTGTCTGATTTTCTAAGATAAATGTTTGTAACTGTTGTTAAAATAATTCATAAATAAAAAAAAATTTTGTTTGGGCTGAACAAGCGGTGGCACATGGTATAATTAAATCAAATTTTAATTTTGACGGAAGTTGTAAACAAAACTAGGCTTCCGTCAGGGGTAGCATTTGGAATGAAAAAAAATTGGTCGCGCACTGGGTATTGGCAGCGCGTTGGCCTTTTTTAATTTTAGGCATGTTCTTCTTTAATTATGTCCTTATTATTAATAATTTGTTATTAAGTATTTTTGGTTATATTTTTTTCAATTGTAAGGACTTATCATTAAAGCTCCAAGAAAAAAAAAAGAAGACATGTTTAGAAAATGTTGATGCACAAAATTGGGTGGACTTTGGAACAACGTAAAGTGTCAAGGTGAGATGACCTTCGCTAGGTTGTTCAGGTCATCAAGTGAAAATAATGTATGATGTGATAGAAATGGGAAGCAAACACAAGATGTACGTGGTTCACCCTAAGTTGGGCTACGTCCACGAAGGTAGAGGAGTTCTCATTAATAATGTAGAGTTTACATAATACATGGGTTTAGGCATAATCATCATTAGTGAGTTCTAATAAGGGATTAGGGGGTCTAAGATCATGAGAGCTAAATTGTGGGAGAATGATCTCCTTTTATAGTTGAGAAGAGTCCCATGTTTTCGTCCGCGGTCGATGTGGGACTTTAGGAGCTTTCTCTGGTGTTGACACGTGTCATGTCGTGATTGGCCTCTTGGTTGGAGGGAAACTCATGTGCTTCGGCAGGGGCGCCTCAGCGCGAACCCTTCAGTAGGTCTCTGAAGGTACGAAGTTGACCGGTGCTTGGTAGTTTCGGGATTGGTGAAGTATGGTACAAACAGAAAAAATCAAGCCCAACATACAAGGCCAGAAAAGAGAAAGCCTAGAAAGGATAGGATTTTGGACATGGAAATATATAGCACCATTGGCCCAATGAAGATTTCATAATATATAGAGATGCAGCGCTGAAATGAATGAATTCCAGAGTCAAAGGCGAGTGCATGGCTAATTGGCTAGTTTCTGCCGATTAGATTGGTAGTAACCGCCCTTTTTACCAGAGCCATGCACGTAAGTGGTGCTAGATGACAGACTCGTCCTGTAGTTCTTCCACACGTGACTACAGAACATTACTTCACTTCCACGAGGTGAGTGGTGAACTGATTAATTGGCAATATTATATTAGAAGACATCAGACACTACCATGTTTAAATCGGGACTGGCTACAGTTCTCGCAAGCATTGGATGCTCACACCAATCTCACCCTCCTTCCCCCTCCCCTCTCTCCTCCCTCCTTCCTCCTTTTAATGATGAGATCGATGTGAGCATTCAATGTTTGCGAGCATTGTAGCCTACTCCGTTTAAATCATATGACAATTAATTTTGAATGAAAATTCTAGAATGGATCGGCCCAGTATGAAATATGTGAATAAGAAATTGAATTAATATATGGTTAAAGATCAATGACTAAATAGACTAGTGCAGTACGAAATACGTAACTGAAAAGTTAAATGTGCAGTTAAAGATCAATGATTAAGCATCTAATAGACAAGAATTTCAGTGCATATATACTATTCTTTGTCCATATATACTAAGAGAAACTCTATTTAAGATATAGCAACTGCAACATATGCGTGATCGACATGCAATATTACTATCATGACATCCAATACGTGATTAGCGTGTGATACATCGTAATCCAAGAGCATGAAAGTATTTCTCCACCTCCACGAGTCTACAATCAAGTAGAGATTAGAGCCAAAAAGGTGTAAACTAATAATTGGAGGAATAAAATCAAGAAACTTCTCCTGAGTTTAGGCACACAAAATCAGTCAACCTCGGACTCTCTATAAATTGTGATCCACAATCACAGCCACCCATACATTCTACCATTTAATTAGTTTCTAACTTCTGTGGAAGCACTCGCTTGCACAAAGGAATCTATATATTCATTCATCTATCTGGGATTCTAAAGGAAGAGAGATAGAGAAGCAGAAAAGAAGAAAGATGCTGGAAGGGAAAGCTATGATAAAGGAAGCAGACATGCCAGAAAAGATGCAGATGCAAGCCATGGCTTGTGCTTCTCAAGCCCTTGATTTCCATGAAGTTTTTGATTGCAAATCCATCGCCGCCCACATCAAGAAGGTATATACTTCGCGACTACTTATATTTCTTAGGGTTTGTTTGATAACCATTTCGTTTTTTAATTTTACTAATTGAAAATCGATCATGGAAAGATAGCTAAAATAAGTTGAATCTTTGTTCATTTTACAATAATAGTTAGTTTTTTTTTTCCTTTTATTTAACGGGTGTTTGTGTTTTCAGGAGTTTGACAATATGTATGGGAGTGGGTGGCAATGTGTGGTGGGCTCTAACTTCGGTTGTTTCTTCACTCATTCACCTGGGACTTTCATATATTTTGCTCTGGAGACCCTCAATTTCCTTATCTTCAAGGCTGTCTCTTCTTGAGAGAGAGAGAGAGAGGAGTTTTTGTATAAATGGTGGTGAAGTAGTTGAAAAGTCCCTATCTCAATCAGTGGAGCCTCATAGGCATGCTCCTCATATCCCTCCTTGTAATTCCTAGCTCAGAATTCTATTAATGCTTAATCTTTCATCTCTTTTTTTTTACTTTGTTAATAATTGTTTTGGGTGAGAGATCTCTAAGTTTTAGGGGATTGAGGTCAAGCTAGTAATTAGAAATAGATCACAAACTATTGATATGAGGGATTAAAAGATTCCCCGTATGAGCATTACAAGGTATTTAAGAGGGATTTGTAAATGACACATTCCTATTCATTTGCAAATCTCTCTCAAATGCATTTGTAATGCTCATACGAAAATTTTATTACAATTGCTGTTATGAATATTTTGTGATTCATTTTTTACTGACTTGACCTTAATTCTTTGGGACGTGAAAATCCTCGTACAGGATTTAGTCATGTGATTGTATATGCTTACAAATACAGATCCAAGTTACAGAATGCATTATTGAGAGTTGAATATATAGCTGTTACTACTCACCGCCAAGAAAGTCATTGACAATTTGTAGCCAGTACCAAGTCCAAGTCATATATAAAGACACTGTTAGCTTCCGTGTCCTTTCATAAGACATTTGGATGTGTGTATATATATATGTATGGCTCATTTGCCTCTGGTTGGTTGAGTCTGATATATTGGATTAGAAGTTTCACGATTTTAAAACTTTTAATTTGTCATCTTCTGCTGGTTTAGCCAATTCATTAATTGAAGTGTTTTAGAGGAGTTAAAAAAGCTTTCAGACAATATTCAAAAGTATTTGTGATGATGTTGGTAGAAAAAGTTATAAGTTCTTTTAAAGCATTTAGAATTTACTAAAGATTTCGATGTGCTTTCATTAATTTTAATGAAAGTGCTTCTAGTAAAGCACTTATATACAAAAATGGCTTCTAGAGAACAAAAGAGACAAACAAAAGTGGTTTTGAAGTGTTTCTAGTAAAGTGCTTATTCCGTTTTTTAAAGTTCTTATTCATTAGAAACCAGTTTTATTTATTGAGGTATTTGTCGATTTGCCCACTGAACTTGTAAGGCGCTGCCAATTACTCCCCCCCCTCCTCTAAACTTTTATTTTAGCCAATTACCCCCATGTACTTGTATTTTTAGCCAATTATCCCCATGTACTTGTTTATTAGTCAAATTTCCCCTACTGTTAGATTTTTGTATTATTAGCCAAATTCTCCCTACCATTTTACTATTAACCATTGCTATATGCTTGACCAATATCATTGGATGAAATAAGCACGTCTAATGTAGTAAAGTTTTAGCAAAATGTTAGCACTAACTTGAAAAATATGAAACAAATTTTGAAAATTCATGTATAAATTAAATATAAAAATTAAATTCACTCAATCTCCAACTTTACAAACAATCCACTTCATCCCCAGTCTTGATTTTTTTATTGAATTTTTTTTTTTTGAAAATCTAACAATAGGGGGAAATTTGGCTAATAATACAAGTCCAAAGGGGTAATTGGCTAAAATAAAAGTTTAAGGGAGAATTTGACTAATAATACAAGTACATGGGGTTAATTGGCTAAAATAAAAGTTTAGGAGAAAAATTGGCAGCGCCTTACAAGTTCGATAGACAAATTGGTGAATACCCCTTATTTATAATAATATATATTATATAGCACATAGACTTTGGTGGCTACGTACTTAGTAGTTGATGGCTAAATCTTGGGGTCTTGATTTTTTCTGACCGTCTTGTGTTGGTTTAGAGAGTAAAGCTACTTTAATAGACCAATAACCAAGTTTTATGTGTAACTTGACTCGCCTAATCCATTATCATCAATTTATAAAATAAAAAAAAACATAGACTTTGGTGGCTTGTTTGTATAGTGATTTGTACTAACTAATGATGACTAGTACATAAGTTAAAGGCTCATCACAATCGGTTTTGAAAAATGAAAATAACAAAAATAGAACTTCACATTTTTAATTAAAATCTCAAAACGACAAAGCTGTATGACTTTGACTCTGTGCTATTTTGGGGTGGTTATGTTACATATAACTATCTCAAGTTTATATGTACGTGAAAATTATTATACTAAAATGGATTGTCTCTGCAATTTCGTGCATCTTTTCGTTCCCGGGACTCGGTCATTTCTCAAGTTTTAGACGTGAAGATTATATAATTAATTATGGACTTGAGACTTGGGTATTTATTTCGGTATTATCCTTGCTTACTGCAATACAACCACAGCCATTTTTCAGTCGTGATCAGAAGCACTGCACTGCCAAAAAAGTGGATACCATGGCAACCCATGAAGCCTCCTCTTCATCCTCCTCAAAACTTTGGAAGTACGACGTGTTCTTGAGCTTTAGAGGTGAAGACACGCGCAAGGGTTTCACGGCCCACCTCCACGCTGCATTAAAAGACAAGGGCTACGAGGCCTTTATTGATGAGGACGATCTGAAAAGAGGGGGAGAAATAAAAGAAGAACTGTTCCGGGCTATCGAAGAGTCGAGGATCTCTATCATTGTCTTTTCAAAGAGGTATGCGGATTCAAGTTGGTGTCTTGATGAGCTGGTAAAGATCATGGAGTGTAGAGAAAAACTTGGTCGAGAGGTTTTGCCAATCTTCTATGATGTTGATCCTTCACATGTCAGGCATCAGGATGGTAGTTTAGACCTAGTTTTTCAGAACCACGAAGAGGACATCCGTGCAGAAAAAAATGATAAAAAACGGGAAGCCAAGGAAGAACGGGTAAAGAAGTGGAGAAAGGCTCTAACTCAAGCTGCAAATTTGTCTGGCCAGGATCTTAGAAATGGGTACGTAAACGTAATCATAACCATTTCGTTTTTAGTCTTAGTTTTTAGTTTTTTTTTTTTTTTTTTTTTTTTTAAAAAAAAAAAAAAATTTTTTAAAACTTTTTTTATTTTTCATTTTTTAAAAACAATGAAAAACTGAAAGTCATATTTGACAACTTAAAAAAGTAGTCTTTAGTTTTTTTTTTTTTTTTTAAATAGTTATCAAGTGAGTTTTCATAAAAAAAGAAATTAAAAAAAAAACTGAAAACTGAAAATAAAATTGTTATCAAACAACTTCTTACTTACTTAATTAATACTATTGGAATCCATTATATATGCTTTCCAAAATTGAAACATTTTTATGGAAATTGTTTGAAGGATATCACACACACAGAAAATAGTTTTACTGGAAGATTAAGATGACCCTAAACGCCAAATTGAAACATTTTTACTGGTAGTTAATGGCAAAAGAAAAATCGAATTATAATTTATAACCTTGAAAATTAAGGAATAATGGTAATTAATAACTGAAGAAGATAAAAATTTACTCCGCTAATGATTATGAATTGAATTTTCAGGAATGAAGCAAAGCTTATTTGGAAAATTGTTAACGAAAATGTTTGGGAATGGCTTCCCAGCAGAAACTTACATGTGGCAAGGCACCCAATTGGAATCGAGTCTCGTGTCCAAGATATTGTCAGCCATCTTTTAGGTGGAACAAATGACGTTCTCATGGTTGGAATTTGGGGGATGGGTGGATTGGGTAAGACAACAGCTGCCAAAGCTATTTATAACCAAATTCAGGATAAGTTCCAATTTAAAAGTTTCCTTGCAGACATTAGCGACACTACAAGTAAACATGATCTGGTTTATTTGCAAGAAAAACTTGTTTCTGACATCTTGAGATCGACTAAGTCTCATATGATTAGTAGTGTTGATGCAGGGATTAGTGTAATTAAACAACATCTTCAACATAGAAAGGTACTTCTCATTATTGACAATGTAGACAAAGTGGGCCAACTGAATGCAATAGCTGGAAATCGTGATTGGTTCGGTCCAGGAAGTAGAATTATCATAACAACAAGAGATGAACATTTACTAAAGCAAGTGAAAGTGGACAAGACATATCTGGCTCAGAAAATGAATGAAGAAGAAGCTCTTGAGCTTTTTAGTTGGCATGCATTTGAAAATAGTTGCCCTAATGCAGAATATCATGAACTGTCAAAGAAGGTAGTTTCCTACTGTGGAGGTTTGCCACTAGCACTTGAAGTTTTAGGCTGTTTTTTTATTGACAGAGCCTTAGCAGAATGGGAAAGGCAACTGGAGAAATTGGAACGAATTCCTGAAGGAGAAATTCTAGAAAAACTCAGGATAAGCTTTGTTGGGCTAGATGTCAAACAAAAGGCTATTTTCCTTGATATATGTTGTTTCTTTATTGGAATGGACAAGGACTATGTCACAAAAATACTAGATGGATGTGGATTTTCTGCAACAATAGGAATCAGCGTCCTCCGTGACCGGTGTCTTGTAACTGTTAAAAACAACAAGTTGATGATGCATGATTTGCTTCGAGATATGGGCAGAGTAATCATTTCTGAAGAATCCCCAGGTTTCCCTGAAAAATGGAGTAGATTGTGGCACCCTGAAGAGGTAACAGATGTGTTGACAGACAAATCTGTAAGTATTTTTCCAATAAATTTGTAGATTAATGCATCATACAAAGACAATCATATGCAAATTACCCTTCTTTATTACTCATTATGCAACCTTTTGTTTAACAGGGAACTGGAGAAATTGAAGGACTAAGTCTAGATTTGCAAAGCTCTGATAAGGCTAGTTTCAGTACAGAAGCATTTATCAATATGAAAAAACTGAGATTGCTTCAGCTCAATTTCGTAGAGCTCACTGGAGACTACAAACATCTTCCCAAAAAGTTAACATGGTTGTGTTGGCATGGATTCCCTTTAAATTCCATACCGGATGATCTTTTTAATCAACCAAAACTAGTTGCTATAGATCTACAGTATAGCAAACTCATACAAGTCTGGGAGGATTCCAAGGTGCAATAACCCCAACTTTAGTTACTGATTCTTTCTTTCTGTCCCTAATTTTATGCACACCACATCATGATCTATTTTTTTAGCATGTTCCTCGTCAAACCTCATGAAGTAATTCACCTTTCACTGAATGGTTCATCTACTAAATGCATGAGGTCTTTTGTATAAAACGCTTCACTTATAAAATTCTACAAGTCGATAAGTTGATGACAATATCTGTCTTTTTGTATTTCTTCTTCTTTTTTGATCATATCCTCCTCTTGGATTTTAAATTATATTTTCTTTTGGTTTTGTGTAACAGTTGCTTGGGAAGTTGAAAATCATTAATCTCAGTCATTCACATGACCTAACAAAATCACCAGACTTTTCAAAGCTCTCAAATCTTGAAGAATTGATATTCGAAGACTGTAAGAGTTTGTCCGAGATTCACCCATCCATTGGTCATCTTAAAAGACTTTCTTTGGTAAATCTTACAGATTGCAAAATGCTTACACATCTTCCAGTGGAGTTCTATAAGTTGAAATCTGTTGAGACTCTTGTTCTTTGTGGATGTTCAAAATTCAGAGAACTGCCTGAGGGTTTAGGTGAGATGGTATCATTGATAACACTTAAAGCAAACCATACAGTCATAAGACAAGTTCCATCTTCCATTGTAAGATTGAAGAACCTCAGATATTTTTCTCTACGGGGTGTGACAGGGTCACCGTCGAGTAATCTTTTACCACCTTCGTTACATGGCTTAAACTCTTTGAGAATATTAGATCTTTCATTCTGCGAATTAGCTGATGATGCAATCCCCAAAGATCTTGGGAGTCTACTTTTTTTAGAAGAATTGAATCTTCAAGACAATAGTTTTTGTAGCCTGCCAAGCTTCAGTGGTCTTTCAAAGCTTGAAACACTGTGTTTAGATTGGTGCGAAAATCTTCGCGAAATCCCCAATTTACCAACAAATTTGAAAGTCTTGGATGCACTTGGTTGCACTGCGTTAGAAACAATGCCAGATTTTTCGGAAATGTCAAATATGATAGAACTGTATCTAAGTGATTCAACCAAACTCACTGAGGTTCCGGGCTTGGATAAGTCATTAAACTCCATGACAATGATTGGTATGCAAGGGTGCACCAATCTGACTGCTGATTTCAGGAAGAACATCTTACAGGTCTCTCTATCTCCCTCTTGGCTTTCTCTTTCTCTATCTCTTCCTATCACACACACAACAAATGCAAATATTGTCAAGATTCATACAGACTGATCTACAGCCCATCATTACTACATCGATACTTTCTCTCAACTTGAATCTTACCACATGCACAGCACGTCATATGTGAAAATCTTATCACAAAAACTTGATATAATTAGAAGTGGAACCGCACAATAGAAGTCATAATTAATTTTGTCAAATTTGATATGAAATTCTTGAATTCTTCAACATGGATAGGGATGGACTTCTTGCGGATATGGTGGCATTTATCTCAATGGGATTTATGATATTCCCGAGTGGTTCGAGTTTGCTTATGAGGGATCTGTAGCTGACTTTGTTATGCCTGAAAGTGATGTTCGTAATTTTAAAGGGTTGGCTGTCTGCTGCATTTACTCGGCAAGCGAACAACCTGAAGGTCCTCTTGAGATTATTGTTATAAATTATACCAAGCATACTGCTTTGCATGCCTTGATAACATTTCCCTCAGTACCACCAAAATCCCGTGGACGCGAAGGCGATTATCTTTGGCAGGGACAGATATCGAACGATAAGCTGATCAATTTGCAAGCCGGGGACAAAGTTTTTATTGGTGTGAAGCCGGTTGACATCGCAGATAATTATTCTGTGAGAGTGAAGAAAGTAGGGGTTAATCTAGTGTGGGACAAATTTATGAAGGAAAATATGAGTAGTATTTTTGGTGGTATGAATTTGTATGGTTTTGAGGCACATCCAGATTGGTTGCATTGACGATGAGGCAGGACCAAGCCATTTGTAACAAATACACTATATGATATTGCTGAAGCACAAATAATGCAAATGTGTTGCCTCCTCAATCAATCCATCTCAGGGCCGGCCCTGACTTTTTGGGGGCTATAGGCAAACAAAAAAAATGGGGCTCCTGGCCAATAATCGGCTAATAGCAACAATAAACCATAATAGCACAATCTAGCTTGTAAGGATTAAAAAAACATAAAAATTCAATAAAAAACTTTGAAATCACGAATCATACGTCCAAAACTACTCAAACACTACCCTTCTTGCATTTTTTGCTGCAAAAGTACTAATTAAGCTCTCATAGTTGAGCTTTTCAATAAGATCCTTTTCAATATATAACATAGCCAAACCATTCAATCTTTCTTGTGACATGGTTGATCGAAGGTAAGATTTGATCAATTTCAACTTTGAAAAAGTTCTTTCAGCAGAGGCAACAGTAACTGGTATTGTTAAGAGAACTCTATAAGCAACCCACGCGTTTGGATAACAAGCAGCCATATCTTTCAAATAATTCAATATTTGAATTGCTCTTTTTGGAAATAAGAATTTAGAAAGACAGCGATTAGTGGTTTTTTTGTGTGTGTAAAACCTGGTTCATTAATCTTGGAACTTGGAACTTGGAAATTGATATTCTCACGTTTATCCCTACACACATATACTATTATACTAATATAATATATAACTTAAATTTTTTTTAACATACATATTATATTATTATATGTAAATAAGTACAGAATTTTGGGACTCCTAAATTTGGGGGCTCTAGGCGATGACCTATCCGGCCTATAGCCAAGGCTGAGATTCCATCTAAAACCAATTTCTCTTTGTCATACACTAGCTACTTTCTCAGCTTCATCTGAAACCAGTTCCTCAATCAATCCAACATTGCATCCAAACTATTTGAAGGAAGCCTCTCCCCTCGATCGATCCTGCAACAAACTTGCCGAAGCACAAATTATTAACAAATGATGAGTGTTACAAGAATATGATTACAATTGATGGAATTTTTTTTGTAAGATATTAATCACAACTAATTAATTACAACTTGACTTCTAAACTAAAAAAAAAGTTAACCACTAGCTAAGGAATTACATTAGTTAATTAGCTCCAATAAGAATTGGGGTCGTTACTTACAATATATAATTATATCAATTTTATACGTGAAGATTGTTATTTATTATATATTTTATAATGGACGATAGCGTCTGCAGTTTCGTGCTAGTTTCTTTCCTCTTCCCCCCACGGGGCCCACACCAGCCGGGACTCACTCGTTTATCAAGTTTTGACGCGAAGATTATTATATTATTATGGACGACCTTCTGCTTTTGTGGACTGAAGAAAGCTTGACTTGGCTTGGGTATATTTCAGTATCATCGGTTCGGCAACACAACGACTGCCATTGTTAAGTCTTGATCGGAACCACCGCAGTGCCAAAAAGTGGATACCATGACAGCCAATCAAGCCTCCTCTTCGTCCTCCTCAGAACTTTGGAAGTACGACGTGTTCTTGAGTTTCAGAGGCGAAGACACACGCAAGGGATTCACAGGCCACCTCTATACGGCATTAAAAGAGAGGGGATACCAGGCTTATATCGATGAGGACGATCTAAAAAGAGGAAAACAAATAAAAGAGGAACTGTTCCGGGCAATCGAAGAGTCAAGGATCTCTATCATTGTCTTCTCCAAGAGGTATGCGGATTCGAGTTGGTGTCTTGACGAGCTGGTGAAGATCATGGAATGTAGAGAAAAATTAGGGCGAGAGGTTTTGCCAATCTTCTATGATGTCGATCCTTCACATGTGAGGAAGCAGGAGGGCTGTTTAGCCCAAGCATTTCAGAAGCACGAAGAGGTCATCCGTGGAGAGAAAGATGACAAAGAACGTGAAGCTAAGGAAGAAAGGGTAAAGCAGTGGAGAGAGGCTCTTACTGAAGCTGCAAATTTGTCTGGCCAGGATCTTAAAAACACGGCTAATGGGTAAGCATAAATTTCATCAGACTATACATCTCTCTATATTATTTTGTTGGGTTTAATAGGGTTCAAATTATATTATATCAAAGATAAAAGTTAGTATAAAACAAATAATCATGCATATAATGTAATTTTGATCTCTACAGTTTACTTTTATCTTTAACAACTATTTAAGGGTCCAACTTCAGTGGTACGTACCATTGAATGGTACGTACTGTTAAATGGTTAAGATTCATTTGGGGCCCACTGCAAATTAATCTGAACCGTTCAATAGTCGTACCATTGAATAGTACGTACCACTCAAGATTTTTCCACTATTTAACCCACTAAGAGGACATCCAACAATTCTAACTAAATTTTTGCTATTTTAGTTGGTCAAATGCCTAAAAACCATTATAGGTAGCCAGTTTAACATGTTCATCTTCAACGCTACAAACTATTTTAACAAATACTGAATAATTTATTATTTAACAATCCATCCCTCATAATATTTCCCTCATAATATTTTATTATTTCAACAATCCACTATTTTTATCCTCCCCCGCCCTTTCTCTAGAAGCACCGACTGCCCCTTTATCTGTAGAAGCGTGACTTTCACTATTCTCCCGTGGCCAGCTAAAATAGGACATGTTGAAGGGTGCTTTCTTGCATACTCTGTATTTTGAATATTTTTATTTTTATTTTAAAATATAAAAATTTAAATTCAAATGTTAAAAAATTTAGAATATTTCGTAGCATCCAAGAATTTTTAATGTTGAAGATGCTCTAACACTATCGCTCTAATAAAAAAAATGACAAAAGTAACTAAAAAACAAATACTATATTTGCTTTTTTTTTTTGGCCATGGCATGAATTAGCCTTGGAAATTAAGGAAAAATGGTAACAAAAGAAAATCATTCAAATTTGAAATCATATGACCATATAATAAATGATAGTCATTTTAGTATTTCTTTGTAGAATATTGTTCGTCCATTTTCTTAACTACAAGTAATGTCTAAATGGTTTTGGATTAGTTTAATTTTTTGCAAAGATAATTTATGAATGATGAATTGAAATATAGACGATTCAGATCCTTGAAAAAAGTTACAGAGTAGGCCTTATAAAGTGTATGTCACAAAATGGACTATGTATATTTGACAATATTATCTACACTAAATTAATTAATCTAAATTACGGGGATAGCTCTTACCGAGCCTTCCTTGAGTCCACTAATGGTTACAAATCGAATTTTCAGGCATGAAGCAAAACTTATTAGGAAAATTGTTAACGAGTATATTAGGGAATGGCTGCCCAGCACAAACCAATTAGATGTGGCCAAGCACCCGATTGGAATCGATTCTCGCATTCAGGATATTGTCTGTCATCTTATTCATGGTGGTAAACCAGATGACGTTGTCATGGTTGGAATTTGGGGGATGGGTGGGTTGGGTAAAACAACAGCTGCCAACGCCATTTATAACAAAATTCATCATAAGTTCCAATTTAAAAGTTTCCTTGCCGACGTTCGCGACACTACAAGTAAATATGGTCTAGTTTATTTGCAAGAAAAACTTGTTTCTGACATCTTGCAAGAAACCACCAAGTTCCAAATAAATAGCGTCGATGCAGGGATCAGTGTAATAAAACAACATCTTCGACGTAGAAAAGTACTTCTTGTTATTGATAATATCGACAAAGTGGACCAACTAAATGCAATAGCTGGAAATCGTGATTGGTTTGGTCCGGGAAGTAGAATTATCATAACAACAAGAGATGAACATTTACTAAAGCGAGCAGACAAGACATTTCTGGCTCAGAAAATGAATGAAGAAGAAGCTCTCGAGCTCTTTAGTTGGCATGCCTTTGAAAATCGTTATCCTCGCGAAGGATATCATGAACTTTCAAAAAAGGTCGTTTATTATTGTGGAGGTTTGCCACTAGCACTTAAAGTTTTAGGTTCTTTACTGATTGACAAGACCCAAGCAGAGTGGGAAAGCCAGTTGGAGAAACTGGAAAAAATACCTGAAGAAGAGATTCTAGAAAAGCTCAGAATAAGCTTTGTCGGGCTAGATGTTACGCAAAAGGCTATATTCCTTGATATATCTTGTTTCTTTATTGGAATGGACAAGGACTATGTCACAAAAATATTAGATGGATGTGGATTTTTTGCAACTATAGGAATCAGTGTCCTTCGCGAACGGTGCCTTGTAACCATTGAAGAAAACAAACTGAGGATGCATGATTTGCTTCGAGAAATGGGCAGAAGAATCATTTCTGAAGAATCTCCTCGCCACCCTGAACAATGGAGTAGATTGTGGGATTTTGAAGAGGTAACAGATGTATTGACGAACAAATCTGTAAGTACTTTCCCAGTAAAACTTTTTTATTGCATTAATTACAAGTTCTTCTATGCGTGTAATCATTTTTCACATGCAAATAACCCTTTTTTTCACTCATCAGTTTCCTTTTATTTAACAGGGAACTGGAGAAATTGAAGGACTTACTCTAGATTTGCAAAGCTCTGATAAGGCTAGTTTCAGTGCAGAAGCATTTACCAATATGAAGAAACTGAGATTGCTCCAGCTCAATGACGTAGAGCTCACTGGAGAGTACACATGTTTTCCCAAAAAGTTGATATGGTTGGGCTGGCATGGATTCCCTTTGAAGTCCATACCAGATGACCTTTTTAATCAACCAAAACTGGTTGCTATAGACCTGAAGTATAGCAAACTCGTACAAGTTTCGGAGGGTTCCATGGTATGCTTCATGTTCCGTTTCTATTCCTTTTGGATTTTTTATTTTATTTTTGTTTGATGAGATCTTCAAATTGGACTTAATTTCCGCTTCTTTTTTGTTTTGTGTAACAGTCACTTGAGAGGTTGAGAATCCTTGATCTCAGTTTCTCCCGTGACCTAAAAAATTCACCGGACTTTTCAAGGCTCCCAAATCTTGAAGAATTGATACTCGAATTCTGTGAGAGTTTGTCCGAGATTCACCCATCCATTGGTCATCTTAAAAGGCTTTCTTTGGTAAATCTTAAATACTGCGATGCACTTATGCATCTTCCAGGAAGTTTCTATAAGTCGAAATCCGTTGAGATTCTTCTTCTTAGCCACTGCTCAACATTTAGAGAACTGCCTGAGGGATTAGGGGAGATGGTATCATTGAAAAAACTTAATGCAAAATGTACAGGCATAAGACAGATACCGTCTTCTATAGTAAAATTGAAGAACCTCGTGAATTTAAATCTATGTGGTGTGAGAGTGTCACCGTCGAGTTTACTTGGCTTAAACTCTTTAAGACAACTACATTTCTCAAACTACAATTTAACTGATGGTGCAGTTCCTAAGGATCTTGGGAGTCTAATTTCCTTAGAAAATTTGGATCTTCAAGACAATAATTTTTGTAGCCTACCTAGCTTAAGTGGTCTTTCAAAGCTTCAAATGTTGTGCTTACATAATTGCCGAAATCTTTGTGAAATCCCCGATTTACCAACAAATTTGAAATTCTTGTACGCACGTAACTGCACTGCATTGGAAACCATGCCCAATTTTTCGGAGATCTCTATGATAGAACTTATTGTCAATGAATCTCCCAAACTCACTGAAGTGCCAGGCCTGGATAAGTCATTGAACTCCACGGTATGGATTCATATGGAAGGGTGCACCAATCTTACTGCTGAGTTTAGGAGGAGCATCCTGCAGGTATCTTTCTCTATCTCCTACGCGCTCTTCTTTTTCTGTTTCTATCTCACACACGCACAAACACACATGTACATGTATCTGACACTTACATTACATTGTATAGGGATGGACTTCTTGCGGATACGGTGGCATTTTTCTCAAAGGGAATTATGCTCCTGACTGGTTTGAGTTTATTGATGAGGGCGAGGAAGTTGAGTTTGTTGTTCCTCAAATTGATGGCCGTAATTTTAAAGGGCTGACTTTGTTCTTCATTTACTCGCCAATGTATAGATTTACATATCGTTTTGCTGTTATTGTTATGAATAAAACCAAGGGTACGGGATTGCGGGCCTACTTAACGTATGCCTCAGTACCAGATTCCAGTGGTGGTGAAGACGATTATCTGTGGCAGGGACAATTATCGCAAGATGTCCTCAATTTGCAAGGTGGGGACAGAGTTAGTATTTACATACAGCCTACTCACACTTCTGTGAGAGTGAAGAAAACAGGGGTTGATATAGTATGGGGCAAATTTATGAAGGAAAATATGCATGATTGGCATCCCCAGTTGTATGAATATGACCCACATCCAGATTGGTTTGGGTGGTTGGGTGCTGATGTTCAGGCAGAGGCAAGCAATGACGCATCTGATGATGATTATTCTGATCCCAGTAATGAAATGTATGATTCTGACCCACATACAGATGAAGAATGGTTGTCGGAAACTGATGACGAGGCAGAACAGCGCGACGACCTATCCGATGATTATGATCTCAGTAATCTCAGTAATTACATGAGTAGTACTACAGATGAATATGAAGATGAAGATGAAGATGAAGATGAAGTTGAAGAATTAGGAGTTCATATTACTAAGGATTATATTCATATTACTGTAGATTGTGAATGACGAGTTCGATATTTAATATTGTAGTAGATTATATTTCTCTTCACCTGTAAGTGAGAGGTTTTACATTCAAACATTGTGATGGAAATTTCAATACTACTTAATTTATTCCTTCACCATTTAATATAAATAAATCGTTGTTACAACCCGTCCCAAAATTTTATGTGAAATTACCAAAATACCTTTAGTGGTCAATTTTTTTGTTGACTTTTCGAGACGACTTGTGAAAAATTATTTCTTTATATATTCACGATGTACTCGACGATACGAATGCGTGGACGCAAGCGGAATGCAATTCGGAGTTAAAAAGAACGTTTTACGAAATTTTAAAGGGTAGGGGCACTTTAGTAATTTCGACCCCGTAAGTTGAAATTAGAATTTTGGGTGGTGGGTTGGCTGCTGTGCAGTAACACAATTTCCCCACACTCTCTCTCTCTACCCCGCAAAGACTTCCAAAAACACCGAAACCCTAGCTTGTGGACGAATCACAAAACCGTCAAACCGTCACTCAAGATCATTACCAGTACAATCGTCTCGTCATTTTGGACGAGATTGTGATTTCAAATTCTCCAAACTCGAACCCAATCGACCAAACCAACGTCGGAACGAAATCGGCAAACTGCCATTCAATTTTCTGTACAATCCCGACCTAGGTAAGCCTCGAAACCATTACCATTGGTTTTATTATGTTGAGTAGGTTCAAATCGACATAAAGAACGTGAAATTTGGTGCAGTTTTGAAGGAGAACGGAATTAGGGTTCCCCGAAGCTTTCCGGCCAATTTCAGACCACCTCCGGCCATTTTTCCGGCCCCAAATTGGTATGAAAATATTCTACTCTTTAATACCTTCAATTTGATATATGTCACGTTGAATTTGGCCAAGGAATGAAAAAGTTATGAATTTTTGAAGTTTTGAGATTAAATTAGTAATTTTCCAGAAATTCCAGCGAACCAGGCGGCAGAGGACGACAGCGCCGCCGGCGGCTCCGACGACCGTCGAGAGGAAGAAGAAGAGGGAATATTCTGTCAACGGTAACGGAATATTCCTGACGGCGTCAGAATACTTCGTCAAAAAAGTATATTCTGTTAAATCTAACGGTGCTGACGTCAGCAGACGCGTGCCAGCGCGTGACGACATGTGCCGGCACATGGCGACATGTGCCGGCACGTGCCGGTGCGTGCCAGCGCGTGCCGGTGCTTGCCAACGCGTGCCGGTGCGTGCCAGCGTGTGCTGGTGCGTGCCAGCCGTTCCTCAGTGCGTGGCTGCGCGTGCGGCAGCGCATGGCGGCGGTAGGGTTTTCGGGCCCCATAAATCGTTTTTTGAGCCCGTTTTCGCTAAAATAGTAATATTTTTTAGATATTTTTCTATAGGGGCTATATTAATTTTTATTAGGGATGTTTTAACACTTTCCCCTAATATTAAATAGGTAATCCTTCGACCCAACACTTCGAGGAGGGCAACGTCGAAGGGGATTTCACTCCCGATCACCTGTGAGTGGACTTTTGTTTTCGTACTTGGTTTATATGCTTGAAAATAATTATGAAATGGTTTTCTTACAAGAGTTTAAATGTTTTTGGGCATGTTTATATGTGTGTATATATATATATATTTGTTGGTATTCAATTATGCAACCATATGGTATTTAGTTATGATCATATATTATGAAATGGTTTGAGGGTTGAATATATTTATATGGATATATTGGTACTTAATTTATGTCTTCTAAGCATGATTATATTTGATTACACAAGGTATTTTACACATGATGTATATATGTATGTTTTCAAACATATTTGGTATGCTTTCACTACGTTGTTGTACCGTCTCACGGTCGTAGGACAAGTCTCACATGTTTGGGTCAAATGCACTGTACTCCAGGGGTATTGTCCGGTAAATACTTTAGTGCAAGCTTGTCTTACGTTTATGTTTATATTTGGGAAAAAGGCCCCACTACGTAAGGACTCGGGTGTGACGCGCTATTGCGCAAATGTTTACATGTGTGTGGTACTAGGAGTACAAATTAATTTATAACGTAAAGTGCCTGTACGGGGATTGAGAGGCTGTTCCTCAACACATACATGAGTGAGTGCTCATATACCCTGTGTTGGTTTTCCTATTATTG
The DNA here is from genome assembly GCA_018257905.1 of Gillenia trifoliata. NCBI lineage: Eukaryota > Viridiplantae > Streptophyta > Magnoliopsida > Rosales > Rosaceae > Gillenia > Gillenia trifoliata. The sequence goes on along the minus strand of CM031088.1, from coordinate 19,519,139 downwards.
TACTATCGAAATATATGGCGAAACAAGTTATGGAAATATGATTTGTTATCTACGAATTTTATGTTGATATATGTTTTCAGTTATATCTATAAAGTACGTTTTGAATTATACCACGATAATATGATTTTACCAATATATTGGTTTTCAAATAGGGGGTTACTATGTTGAAAAGAGAGGTATTTCGAAAACTTTTATTTTTCATCCACTCACACCTTTTGTTTTTGCGCCCCCTTCAGGACCTAGTGATAGAGCATCTGGTGAAGTCGAGGTATCCGAGTGGCAGCTCTGACTCTTTTTCCCGACCATGTAGGGATTTATCATTTCTTATTCAGTTTCTTTAATAATATCCATCCATGTTATGGATAGGAATTCTAGGAACTTGTTTTATTATTTTGTTTCCGCTGATTCAAATTAGTACACTCTGAACCTTGTGCATGTTGTCATTAATTTCCGCAAACTTTATGACAATTTCATTTTCTTAAACTAAGTGTTGTCATGCATTTAATGGCTTCGTCTCTTACGAGTGTCGGCCAGCAGGCCCGAACTCGGTATCCAAGTGGGTATCGAGGGTGAGGTGTGTCAATCGTTGTATAAAAAATATATTATATTACACCTGAATTATTTACTGACGTTGCGGTTGATGGTTAGATCATCTATTTGAACCATATTTTGTAGACCATATGATATTGCAGTTGATGGTTGGACTTCTTTTTTAAGTCATTGAAAAAAAAAATCCAACCATCAATACACATCATGTGGTTTATAAAATATGGTCTAAAAACATGGTATCTTTGACATTTTCTTTTCACATTCGGGTCTTTTCTCTAATCACTTTTTTTAGTTGGATTTGGTCGCTCACTTTTCAATTTTTAAAGTACAAAACCATCGTCTACTGCTTATTCTGTTTGTTGGCATGCTACTTCTCAAATAATGCTTCCAATTCCAACCTAAAATAATGCATTATTGATAGTTGACTAGCTGTAATCACCTGCCTTCTCGGCCGGCAGGATGCCGTTTCTCAAGTCCATACACATATTATAAGTCTCATTGAAGGAGCTTGACTTGGGTAGGGTATTTCAGTATTACCAGTGCTGCAACAACCCACTGCAGTGCCGCAACAACCCACTGCAGTGCCAATTAGCGAATACGATGACAGGCCATGAATCCTCCGCCTCAAAACTCTGGAAATACGATGTGTTCTTGAGCTTCAGAGGTGAAGACACACGCAAGGGCTTCACGGCCCATCTCCATGCAGCATTGAAAGAAAAGGGCTACGAGGCCTTTATTGATGAGGACGATCTGAAAAGAGGGGAAGAAATAAAACCTGAACTGTTCCGGGCAATCGAAGAGTCAAGAATCTCTATCATTGTGTTCTCAAAGAGGTATGCGGATTCGAGTTGGTGTCTTGACGAGCTGGTGAAGATCCTGGAGTGTAGAGAAAAACTGGGGCGAGAGGTTTTGCCAATCTTCTATGATGTTGATCCTTCACATGTCAGGCATCAGGATGGTAGTTTAGCCACAACATTTCGGAAGCACGAAGAGGACATCCGTGAAGAAAAAGACGACAAAAAACGGGAAGCCAGGGAAGAAAGAGTAAAGAAGTGGAGAAAGGCTGAAAACGGGTAATCTTTAAATTCGTTAAGACTTTGATGCTCTTAATTACTTGATTAATGCTACTGCTATCTAATTCCGTTTTTCCAGATTTGAAACACTTTAGTATGATAACTCCGACTAATGCATAAAAATTAATTTAATTGTCAGGCATGAAGCAAAGCTTATTAGGAAAATTGTTAACAAAAATATAAGAGAATGGCTTCCCGACACAAATGAACTACATGTCGTAAAGCACCCAGTTGGAATCAATTCTCGCATTCAAGATATTATCAGTCATCTTTTAGGCGGTGGATCAAATGACATTCTCATAGTTGGAATTTGGGGGATGGGTGGAGTGGGTAAAACAACAGCTGCTAAAGCCATTTATTACAAAGTTCATCATAAGTTTCAATTTAAAAGTTTCCTTGCCGACGTTAGTGACACTGCAAGTAAACATGGTCTTGTTTATTTGCAAGAAACACTAGTTTCCAATATATTGAACCAGACCACGTTTCAGATAAGTAATGTTGATGGAGGGATCGGTATAGTAAAACAACATCTCCGGCGTAGAAGGGTACTTCTCATCATTGACAATGTAGACAAAGTGGGCCAACTGAATGCAATAGCTGGAAATCGCGATTGGTTTGGTCCAGGAAGTAGAATTATCATAACAACAAGAGATGAACATTTACTAAAGCGTGTGAAAGCGGACAAGACATATCCGGCTCAGAAAATGAATGAAGAAGAAGCTCTTGAGCTCTTTAGTTGGCATGCCTTTGAAAATTGTTTTCCTAATGAAGGATATCGTGAACTATCAAAAATGTTAGTTTCTTATTGTGGAGGTTTGCCACTAGCACTTGAAGTTTTAGGCTCTTTATTGATTGACAGAACACGAGCAGAGTGGGAAAGCCAATTGGAGAAATTGGAAAGAATACCCGAAGAAGAAATTCTAGGAAAACTCAAAATAAGCTT
>CM031088.1:16242541-16391648 GCA_018257905.1 Gillenia trifoliata | reverse complement strand
CCAGTAATAATATAACAAAGTCTTATTCAAAACCCTATTTTTCAAGTTGGTATCAAAGCGGGTTCGAAAGAACACCGTCTCTCCTCTCGAAAAAAAAAAAAACCTTAGCTGCACTCTTGAATCGGTGTTGCAAGGGCTTGAACAAAACTACTTATCTCACCCATCAAATCATATCTCCACCACCACAAATCTTCCATCACTGCTGCACATATTCTATCTCACAAAATCCCAATAATTCATAATGGGAAACAGTGACACCCAATCGTCCGACACTACGCTTAACACCAAGTCTATCATTGTTCAAACTGAGGGGTCAGGATTCAATGCAGGAATCACCCTCACTGAATCGAATTATGATATGTGGTCTCAAATCATTGAGATGCACATTGCAGAACGTGAAAAACTCTCGTATATTTGCGGCAAAAGCAAGCAGCCAGCAGAATCAGATGAAGGGTACGACAAATGGTATGCTGAAAACCAAAGAGTCAAGCGATGGCTATTGATGTCGATGGCTCCAGAAATCATGAAGCGGTACATACGCTTACCCACTGCTCGAGAAATCTGGAGTGCTCTCTCAAAAGCATTCTATGATGGAAGTGATGAATTGCAGGTGTATACCTTGAATCAAAAGGCCTTTACTGCCACACAAGATGGAAAAACTCTCTCTGTTTATTATGGAGAATTGACTGAAATTTTTCGTGAATTGGATCACCGTGATAAGGTAATCATGAAGCATGCCGATGATGTTGCAGCATATAAGAAATCAATTGAAAGGCAAAGGGTGCACATATTCCTTGCTGGGTTGGATGGTGAGTTCGAACAGATTCGTGGCGAAATCTTGCGAAAAGATCCTATGCCTGAATTGGAAGAATGTTATGCACTAATCCGCCGTGAATCTATTCGACGCTCAAAGATGAATGGAGAGCCTGAAGCTTCAGCCATGGTGACCCAAATCGATCAAATCAGAACCGGTCCTCTCAAAAACAGCAGGACAGAGGAAGAAATATTAATGGTGCTGACAAGTCCCTCTACAAATGTGATCATTGCGGAGAAAATGGTCACACCAAAAGCCGATGCTTTGAACTCGTGGGGTTTCCAGAATGGTGGGACCATAACCGTGATCCACGGAAGAAGAATTCCAAGAGGACTTCCACTGCTGCAGTTGTTGAAACAAAGACAGAGGATAATGATGATGTCACTGGGAAGGTCTCAGCATTGGTAGCCGCTGCAGGTAATGGCGGTAAGGTTTTAAATATGTCTGCATCTGTTTCTAATAGTGCATGGATAATTGATTCCGGTGCTACGGATCATATGACATTTGATTCTAAACAAGTCTCACCCCTTAAACCATTCTCAAAAAGGTTTGTTTCCACTGCCAATGGTACTCCTGCCCTGGTTACTGGGGAAGGATCCTTGTCAATCACTGATACTTTGAATTTAGATTCTGTTTTAGTTGTTCCATCTTTGGATTATAACCTTCTGTCAGTTGCCCAAATAACCACTGCCTTATTTTGTGTTGTAATTTTTTGGCCTAAATTTTGTGTGTTTAAGGACATCCGAACAAGGCAAACGAGTGGTTATGGTGTTAGGCGAGGGAAGCTGTATTACTTGGACTTGGTGCCAAACAGTTCGAACAAGTTGCTTCAAGCTTTGACAGTGAACGGATCTAACGGGGAGAAGAGAAAATCTGACATCTGGTTATGGCATCGACGTTTGGGGCATGCTTCCTTCAGTTATCTCAAGAGATTATTTCCTAGGTTATTTGCAAAATTTGATGTTTCTAGTTTCCGCTGTGATGTTTGTGAACTTGCAAAGAGCCATCGTGCTTCTTTCCAATCAAATTTGAATAAGAGTTCAGTTCCTTTTATGGTCATACATTCTGATGTTTGGGGACCATCCAAAGTCACTACTTTGGGTGGATGTCGTTGGTTTGTTACTTTTATTGATGATTGTACAAGGATGACTTGGGTGTGCTTGATGAAATCTAAAGGGGAAGTGAACTTGTTATTTCAAAATTTTCATAAAATGGTTAGTACTCAATACAATGCAAAGATTCAGGTTCTCCGCAGTGATAATGGAGGAGAATATTTGAGTTCTGAATTTCAGCAGTATTTATCAACACATGGAATTGTTCATCAAACCACTTGTCCCTATACACCTCAGCAAAACGGGGTAGCAGAGCGGAAGAATCGTCACTTACTGGAGGTTGTCCGGGCTTCATTGATAGAAGCTCATATGCCATTGTCCTATTGGGGAGAAGCACTTACCTTTGCAGCATATTTGATCAACCGAGTACCCTCTAGCACTATTGATTTTCGAACACCGTCTCAAGCTCTCACTGAAACGGTTGTTGCCCCAACAGTCCCAAACTTACCTCCACATGTCTTTGGTTGTGTAGCATTCGTACATCTACAAAAGCATCAGCGAAGCAAGTTGACTCCTCAAGCGTTGCGTTGTGTTTTTCTAGGGTACGCTTCTCATCAAAAGGGGTACCGTTGCTATCATCCTCCAACTCAACAATTTTTTATTACATTGGATGTAGTTTTTCATGAAAACTCAATGTATTTTCCCTCTGAGCCTGAACTTCAGGGGGAGTACCATGAGGAAGTTCAGACACTAGACTATGGTGTTTGCATATCTGAAGAAGGGCAACTCCCTGATCTTGGTAATCAGGATATGAGTAACTTGGATACAAGTGGTATGAATTTGGATGTTAGTGGTGATGATCACTCACAAACTGGCCCAATTAATCAAAATGTGGGTGAATTGGATATAAGTGGTATAACTTTGGATCAAAGTGGTGATGAAAGCCCAGAAAATGAAGTTGTGATTCCATCTCCATCTGAGTCTCTCGCACCACAAGCAATTATCACACCAAACCAATCGCTTGCTGAGGATGTTCCTAACTTGGTGTCTGAACCATCTAGAAAACAACTACCAGAACGTCACACTAGAGGTATCCCTAAACCTACATATGAACCTGATCTTTCTAGTAAAGTTAAATACCCCGTGAGTCATTATGTGTCTAACCATCGTTTGTCGGAATCAAATCAATCATTTGTAAATCAATTATCTACTGTATCTATTCCTAACAGTGTGCAGGAAGCCTTAGCCAACCCACGGTGGAAAGCAGCTATGAATGAAGAGATGAAATCCTTGCAGAAAAATAGAACTTGGGAATTAGTTGATCGTCCACAAAAGAAAAAAACTATTGGTTGTCGGTGGGTTTATACTGTGAAGTACAAAGTAGATGGTACAATCGAACGCTTTAAGGCAAGACTGGTGGCAAAAGGGTATACACAAACCTATGGGGTCGATTATACAGAGACATTTGCACCTGTAGCTAAAATTAACACAGTTCGAGTCTTGTTGTCTTTAGCAGCGAATTTGGATTGGCCATTACAACAGTTTGATGTAAAGAATGCCTTTCTACATGGCGAGTTGTCAGAAGAAGTCTACATGGATCTCCCACCAGGATGCATGATACCAGAAACCCATAGTCGGAAGGTGTGCAAGTTAAAGAAATCTTTATATGGATTAAAACAATCTCCGAGGGCTTGGTTCGGAAGGTTTACAAAGTCTATGAGAGCCTTTGGGTACCGACAGAGCAATTCAGACCACACTTTATTCTTGAAGAAATGGCAAGGTAAAATCACTGCACTTATTGTATATGTGGATGATATGGTGGTTACAGGAAATGATCCTGAAGAAAGAAAGGCTCTACAAAGTTACTTGTCTAAAGAATTCGAAATGAAAGACTTAGGTCCCCTGAGATATTTTCTTGGGATCGAAGTATCTCGATCTGAAAAAGGGATCTTTCTGTCTCAGAGAAAGTATGCCTTAGATTTGTTACAAGAAACTGGCATGTCAGCATGTCAACCAGCTGATACACCTGTGGAAGAAGGATTGAAATTATGCGTTAAGCCTAATCAGGTATCGGTTGATAAAGGGAGATATCAGAGACTTGTAGGAAGATTGATGTACTTAGCACATACAAGGCCGGACCTTGCCTATGCATTGAGTATTGTCAGCCAGTTCATGCATAATCCTGGAGAGCAACATATGAATGCAATCATGCGAATTTTGAGGTATTTGAAGTCTGCTCCTGGAAAGGGAATTTTATTCACTAAAAATGTAGATCATCAAAGTGTGGATGCATATACTGATGCTGATTGGGCTGGAGCAGTAGATGACAGACGATCTACTTCAGGCTACTTCACATTCGTAGGTGGTAATCTCGTTACATGGAGGAGCAAAAAACATAATGTTGTTGCACGATCAAGTGCAGAAGCTGAATATAGAGGTATGGCACTTGGAGTTTGTGAAGTATTATGGCTAAGACTTCTTTTGAGGGATTTGGGCTATCCGCCTAGACAACCAATTCGATTATATTGTGATAATAAAGCAGCATGTGATATTGCCCATAATCCGGTTCAACATGATCGTACCAAGCACGTGGAAGTCGACAGATTCTTTATCAAGGAGAAGTTGGAAAAGAAAATTATGGAGTTGCCTAAGATTCGATCAGAGGATCAATTGGCCGACATCCTCACCAAAGCGGTTTCAAATCAAGTGTTCTTAAAGTTTTTGGGCAAGTTGGGCATGTGTGACATTTATGCACCAACTTGAGGGGGAGTGTTGAGATATTAGTATCATAATCAATGATCCTTGTAATTATCCTTGTGATCTTTCCTATTCTAGATATAGTGTAGCTGTACATTAGGCGTGAACAAATTCATTAGGTGTGCAATTAGAGTAATCCCTTAATTGTGGGTTTTATAGCTTAATTGTAGGATCTATACAATTGATCAAGTATATATGTACTTGTACAGATTCTTCAGTAATAATATAACAAAGTCTTATTCAAAACCCTATTTTTCAAGTGAACTCTCCACCACAGCACAGCCGTGTAGGATGTAAATAGGATTGGAAGAAAAGTTCTTGTGTGTAATATATGTACAAACACCTCTCTATATAAGGAGAGAGAACAATGTAAATGTGTAGAACCATGTAGCACCCATATGAAGGAAGAACATAAGTCTCCTCCCATGTAGCGTGAACGTGTGACAAGGTCTAACACCAAACAAATCACGAAATCAAAGGAAACAAGTCTGGACTCAGTTGGAGCCGACTTTTGAGTGGAAATGGAAAAAGGAGTGCAAAAAGAAAAAAAGAAAAAACAGGGGTGTGAAGAAAATCACTTAACAATCTAAAGTGCTTTTGTTGCATCATTTCAAATCCAATTGTGTATTTTGTGCGTTTAAACTTTTCTAGGTGCAAGATTGGTTTGACATACGAACATAGTAGCATCATGTTGCATTGCATCATGTCCGTGCCATGAGGTGAGAAAAAGGAGCGCGTCAGTAAAGAAGGATAAATCACTGTTGAGGTAGGCAAAGTTGGCACGAAAATTCCCTCTTCACATAGAAAGTAGAAATCACTTTTGAAACTGCTCGGTAGAAATCACTTTCGAAAGGAAGTTGCCACGAAAGTTCCTCTCCACGTTGAAGGTAATAGGTAGGAAACTGCTTGGTAGGCAGGAAGAAAAGCATGAGGACTGATATAACAAGAGATCAGAGTCCTTGAGGGGACTACCGCTCCACACTTCATACTCCAATTCATTGAGAGGCTCTTTTCTTCAGTTTTATTTGGCTTTAATTCTCCTATGGCCAATCAACTTGTCTCTTCTTCTTCCTTGAGTACTCTTTCATGGAGATACGATGTGTTCTTGAGTTTTAGGGTGAGGATACACGCACACCAATTTTACAGATCATTTATACAAGGCTTTGGTCGACAAGGAATCTACCTCATTGATCACCAGCTTAGAACGGGAAGAAATATCTCGACTATTCTCAAGCAATTGAAGAGTCGAATTTCTATCCATTGTATTCTCTGAAACCTATGCATCCCTCAAGGTGGTGCTTGAGGCAGATAATCCAAGATCCTTCTATGTAAGCAATCAAAGCAACAAATGGTTTGGCCAGTCTTTTACAAGGTGGATCCGTCCCATGTGCGAAATCAAACGAGTAGTTTCGTTGACGCATTTACAAAACTTGAGTGCAAATTCAAGGACAACAAGGGAGAAGATCCTCTTATGGAGGAGTTCTCTCAAAGAAGTAACAAATTTGTCCAGGACGTACTGTCAAGGAGGAGGCTACGTACATTGCTTCCCCCCTTATATAGTGTGTTTATATAGTTAATTTCCTACAATAATGTACATTACTTCCCCTTATATAGTGTGTTTATATGCAACCGAAACATACTTGACTTTGTCATTACTAGTGCATTTTGATTATAGACAATGTTCAGTACACTTTTGTTAATATCACAGATTAATTGTTCACTGATTACTAATACAAAAAAGTTCACTGATTAAATGTTTTGATTTGTTTTTTAACTGCCAGCTATGAAGCTACAATTATCAACAGCATCGTTGAGGAGATCTTAGTCCGAGTACTTGATGGCACATATTTGAATGTGGCCCACACACCCAGTTGGAATACAATCTTGTGTACAACATGTGGAAGAGCTTTTAGGTGTCGGTGGAAATGGTCGTCATGTGGTTGGGATTTGGGGTCATCAGGAATAGGCAAGACATCAATTGCAAAAGCTGTTTATAATGCAATTGCTCATAAGTTTCAGGGTACTTGTTTCCTGGCAGATGTTAGACAAACATCGGCGTCACGTGACGTAATCCAACTACAGAAGACTCTTCTGTCTAAAATTCCTCATGATCACGAGTTCAAAATTGTCGATGCTCATGAAGGAATCAGCCTTATAAAGAAACTGTTGAGGCAAAAGACGATTCTCTTAATTCTTGATGATGTGGATCAATTGGAGCAGTTAAACAACTTGGTTCAAAAGATAGAGGATTGTTTGGGTGAAGTGCGAGTGATCATAACCACACAAGATAGAGAGTTGTTGGAATCTTATGGAGTTGAGTTGATATGCAATTAAAAGTTAGAGGACGGTGACTCTTGAGCTTTTTAGTTTAGGACTCTGCCGAACAAAGAACTTCCAGATGATTATTTGGGACTCGCACGACGTGCAATAGCCTATGCTCAAGGCCTTCCATTAGCTCTTAATCTTATAGGTTCTCATCTGCATAATAAAAGTATAGATAGTTGGCAAGCTAGCATTGGACAGTTTTTGATTCTTACGAAGGAGAACCTTATAACAGCTTTCAAAGAATACTTCGGAGAAGTTTTGATGCATGGGAATATTTCACAGCCAAGTTTTCCTTGACATTGCATGTTTCTTCAAGAATGAAGATAAGGACTATGCTTGATGCGGATACTAAAGTTCAAGAGCTCAAGAGTCCCGCAAATTGTATGGAATTACTTGTTGAGGCGATAATAACTATTGAAGATAATAGGATTCGGATGCATGATTTGCTAGAACAAATAGGCAAGCATATAGTTTATGAAGAATCTCCCCTTGAACCGGGAAAGCATGTAGGTTGTGGTTTCATGAAGATGTGTATAGTGTTCCTAGCGAAAATCGGGTAAGTAGAATATATGTTCTTACACGATTTGGCATGATCTTGAAAGAAAAAAAAAAAACAGGATTTTAAAAAGCGGCCTTGTGAATTGTTTGTTATACGACTTGTTTGTTTACATTATTTCTTTTTCCATCTCGAGGAACAAGGAAAATTAAAGGCATTGTGGTAGTTGCCCAAACCAGTGTGATACCCTTGAAAGCAAAAAGCTTCTTGCGGATGGTAAATCTTGAAATTTTATAAACCATAATGCACAATTTTAAGACAGCGTTGATTATACGCTTAATGATTTGAGGTGGATTGAATTGGGTGAACAATTCCAATTCAATTTTCATAGCAAGCATACGGTTGTGTTCAATTTGCGTTGAATTATCATCAAGATATCTTGTTAGATTTGATGTGTCATACAGTGGCATCAGACAATTGAAGGGATTTCAGGTTGCGTGCTTTGAATTATTTTGAAGCATTATTTATTTAAGTGCATACATTTAAATTATTGTTTTATTTTGTTTTTGGTTTCACAGTATGCGGCAAAGCTTACATATATGAATTTTTAGTGGCTGCGGAATTCTTGGAAAAAATCCCCGACTTATCCGGAAGCCCAAACATAGAGTACTTGGATCTAAGTGACTGCAAAAGTTTGGTTGGGTTAACGATTCTGTTGGATTCCTTGATAAACTTGTAAAATTGGATCTTGGAGGGTGCTCTAAGCTTACGAAGTTTGCGAAAAGACTTGGATTGAGATCCCTTAGAAACATCTTAGTGGTTGCACAAGGCTCGAGAGTTTCCCAGAAATAGAAGACAATATGGAATCCTATGGGTATTGTACATAGGAGAAAGTGGCATACGAGAATTGCCTCCATCAATTGCTTATCTTACTGGGCTTTATAGATTCGATGCAGGGTTCTGGGTTGCGAGTGTTGCCCAAAACTCAGCTGCTTGGCAGGCTTGGATACTTCAGATGACAATCTTAGTCTTAGAGGATGCAATTTATCAGAAAGTGATTTCCCCGAATTGCATTATCTTGATCTGTCGAGAAACAATTTTGTTGGTCTTCCGGATTGCGTACCAAACTTGTCAACTTGGAGATTCTTAGCGAGCGGTTGCGAGGCTTCGGGAAATTACAGGGAGCCCTTCCACCAAGACTACTTTATTTATATATGGATGATTGCACGATCCCTTGGGAGAAAGAATTCAAAACTGCCCCCGATACTTTGGATTCTGAACTTGCGTAACTGCTTTTAGACTAAGTGGCGATGGTGGCAATGTTGGAAAATATTTTGTTGAATCAGGTTGCTCTCTCTTCTTCTTAATAAACTCTTGAAATTAAAATATATTAATTTTGTGTGTAATTAGTTATCTATATATTATTTAATTTGCAGGAGTCTCTAGGCGCTGTTGGATTGGAAATTCTTCTTCCGGGCAATGAAGTTAGTGGTTGTTTGTACCTCTGAACTTCCCCGAGGAAAATGAAGAGGAGAATTTGTTCAAGGCGGGGAATTTGTTTTTGAAATTCCTCAGAATTTCTGAGGGGGAGACGTCGGCATTGAAACCACATCTATGGTTTTGAACCACCAGAGCTTTTTAATTTGAAAGATGTTCATATTCACATCAACGGAGAGCCTTTATATCCAGTATTATCTTACTTATTCAATTATGACGCGAGAGGCACCTCGTTGTGGCTCAAGGTGAATTTAGACAAGAATGCAGAGCGACGGAGATATTTGTCAAGTTAAATTTCGATTCCCAGGAGGCTCGAAGCATTAAAGGCTGCGGGGTGCACGGCAAGCTCGGCCCAGACGAACGGCTTCCACTTGTCTTTGGGACCAGCGAGTAGTGTTGGGAATGAGCTCGTGCGGAGCCGGCGGATGATCATTCGAAGCGGAGGGCGTATTGATATCAATGTTCACGCCAATATTGACATTGAGGAGGAGCAAGAACCTTGAGTCCACTTGGTCGGCCAGACAATTATCCTCTTTGTTTTATTAGGAGTTTAGTACGTGTTTACTCATACATATATTAATGTTTGAGTGTTTTCTTGATATATGCTGGTGTTGGTGCATTTCGTTTTTATGACTGACTTTTTTCTTCTTAATAACTTCTCCTTGTTCCTACGTCAAGCGTTTGCATATATAGTTAATGCATTGCGAGTAAATTGTAAAATTTGAACCCTTTGCGTATATATTGCGGCTAGTTATTGCTTTTACTCGATTTGGTTTATAAAAAGAATGCTCCTCAAAAAGAATACTATCGGCTTCAGTTGGCGTTTTCAAAAATAAATACTAAATGATACATCTCTTCTTTCTAAATTGCATCTTCGGAGTTTCTTTCATTAATCCAGGAAAACTAAGAGAATGAAAAACTGCTATTTAATTAAGTGTGCAAAAGTTGCTTCTTCTATTTTTACATTCAATATATTATATGCAAAAAATTCGTGTGCAAAAACAAATCAAAATGAACAAGAATGTATAATTTCAATTCGATTTCGAACAAGAGCTCGTTCGGGGTCATGAGTTTTATTTATCTGTTACGATTCGCAGCATTTCTTTTACTTGATGATGAAAACGATTGAGATTTGTGTCTTGCATGTCTCTGTAGCCCTTAGGTTAATCCCTGAAACTTTCTCGTATTCTCACTTGCAGCTTGCTTTCTGTGCTATTTTAGCACTTAGTTTGATTCCTACTTGAGAATGACACAGTTATGAACACAAAACAATGAAGAGAGTTATAAGGTCCCATGACATCTAGCTAAATACATTGTTTCATCGCCCAAGGTGATAAAAACTTGGTGTTGTGCATGGTTAGGGTAAAAATTCGTCAATAAATACGTAATTGTGAAAATATTCATCGATCAAGAGACATCGTGCAAAAGATGCATGAATAAGGATGTGTGCTTACGGCAGCGGAAATCCGTATCGCTTCTTAATTTAGTCGACTTGACCAACCTTCTCATCTATTTGCTCTTCACCTTCTGCAGGTTTTCTCATTTTCGACTTCATCTGTTTCATCACTTTACACACGGATTCGAAAGTTTTATCGAGAGTAAGAAAAGCGTACAAAAATCTGATTGATGAGTTCGGTCCATCTAGGTTTCTTCACGACCTTTAAAGGCCATAAATTTGCTTGCCAACTTCTCCCTTGTTAGAGCTACCAACATAATGCTGCTCTTTAATTTTTCTCCGGGAATATCGATGTCCATGTCGATATCGATATGCGTCTTTAAGGGGGAAAAAAGTTCATTAACGAGTTTTTCTCGAAATTCCATTCGGATTGAAATGCTAAAATTTCTTGAAATTAAGTTTGGATGATCATTCACTTAAAATAATGTACTAGTCATATATACATACCTAGGTCTAGCTGAGTGATCATCATTATCCACGGCTGGTGATACGTATTCTCGGCATCAGCTCGAAAGTTAGCAATTGAAAAAGATAGTTGAAAGTTCTTGATACTTTCTCTAGCATCTTGATTTCTATCAGTACATTCTTCGGTTTGCTTCCCCACGATATCTTTAATGACGAGCTAAATATACATCGAGAAAACAAAGTTTTTGAAACCTTTTTATTCCCTAACAAATAGGTTGCACTCGGGGGTAGTACGGTTTTGTTTCTCGAGTCTGCCTTTTTCTTTTCCTTTGGAGTAGCACGTCGGTGACAAGCTCTTCTTGTGTGAAACTATTAGATCTTTAAGTAAGTTGAGTTGAAAGAGTCTAATAGCCTAAAATAATTCTTGTTGTAGTAAATTAATCACTCGAACATAGGAAAGAAACTGAAAAGAATGTGTATTATGGTATATACACGAAGCTTGTTATGGAGGGAAAGAGTGAAGAGAAATATTTCACGATCACCGTTTACACTGCACAAGGATGAAATAGAGGAATGATGAAGATATCTCCAAATTTTCTCTTAAGAAACTGATCCGAAAAAGGTCGAGACTAAACACTGTACCATAACAAGTTCTCCTTCACGCGAAAGAGCATGTCGTAGTAATCGAGGAAAGTAGATTTAGTTTAGAATTGGAGCAAAGCCCTTATTGAAGTCTCCTTTATGAAGGATAAATCAGCAAGGACCTAACATTTCACAAGAAGGTTTGTAGGGGTTATAGTTTACTTATGAAAAATCGAAAAAATAAACTACGAAAAGTCAAGTCTGTAGCTCATTTTCCACTTGCAAAGAGGAGAATAAGGCCAAAGATCATTGGAGGTTCGAAATGTTGATGCCCAGCAGCAAGATGATTGGAACTTCTTCTTGTAGATTACATTCTTAACTCTGAGAGAAAAGAAAGAAAGCCAAAACCAAAGAATCGAGATAAAGCTGTTCTACAATTCTGATCTTGCATAAAGCTAAAAGTTACACGAATGATATGTGTGAAAGGAGTATATGTATGCAGCTTTCTCAGAACACAGCAGTAGTAGAAACTGCTTTTGTGGCGTCGTCAACAGTAGTACTCCCTTTGATCAAATCAAGACCGTTCAATATATTTGATCTGTTGCAAGGTATCGTGAGCATGCGTGTAACATTCACCAAAAAAAGGATTCAGGCAAATTTTCAATGCTGCGAAACTTGAAAATCGCATACTTTCATCAACAAAAGTGTAGAACTTACCCAAGAGCTGCATGAAAAGTGCTCTAGTGGGTTTCTTGGATGAACCAAACTGGTGCTCCAATGTGTTTCCATTATCGCTATCAGAGCAGAACAGATGAGTCCTCTGTTGCAGCCGCTAAGATGTTCTTGTCAAAACCATGAAACAGGTTTGGAAATGCAGAGAGACAATGCGTTGGAGATTTCACTTGCATGTGCTTTTGATATAGTATAGTTGGCCCTTCTATATCAATAACTGAAACCTGTGAGGCCAAACTCACATGGATCAGAATTCACATTACCAACTCTATGAAACCTGATAATAAATCATATGTTAGGAGAGAGAGGAGAGATCAGGAAAGTAGTTATCGGATGAAGTAGCTTACATATCGCTTGACTAGAGCCGACAACAAGATGTCCTGTACTGTGGTTTATGTTCACAGAAAGTACAGAACCGTTAACCTTAAAAAAGTCTAACACTTTGGATGATATGATCGTTTCCTTTCTTGTTCTTCCTGCCAGAATTAGTGAAATTCACAAGGCTCACTTGTAATGTAGTTTGTTGCAGTAAAAACTCGAAGAGCGTTAGCACTAGTTATAAGACAATGGCATGACATTATGATAGTTGAAAACATGCAATTAATCATACCTTGAAGGGACAAGAAACTGCTCACATTGGCATATGGTTGGGTTTAAGTCTAAAGATTAGAACCTGTAAATCGTGTATACATATAAAAAACACAACACATTTTCCTGAAAGAATATTCATCACAATCACCAAATGCATCGAAGATGGTACTTACTATTCCACTCTGATCTCCAGAAACAAGAAGCCAGGAGTTCAAATCAAAAAACAACGCTGTGAGTGGTATACCGCTTGAAGATCATCCTCACTCTGCATTTTGTTTGATGGGGTGGGTATCAGATGAGAGCAAATGAGCACAGTAGTATAAATATCAAATACTAGACGATTTGCAGGCATAATATTAGACATTATCATACACATGCACTTGGGGTTTACCTGTTGCTTTATTGATAGAATTGGTACCAAAAGTGGACATGACAAATCCCAAAAATTTATGGCTCCATCACTGTGTCCAGTTATGCTTCAAATTTTCAACTTTCGAAAATCCTAGAAACCGAGCTGCATTTAGCGAGTTCCGTCTTTTGGTTTGTCTCGAAAGAAAGGAGACGGAATACTTTGCCAGCAGAGAAAGGTAGTCCTATGCAATCAAGAAAACAAAGTACCACATCACAAACTTTGAAGACAATGTGGTGGCATAATTTGCAAAAATAAAAGAATGTAGTATTTAACCCAGGAGTATCCTCATCAAGCGAAACTTAGAATGTGGGTATTTTCTGTGATGAATTTTGCTATTGTAATGGTTGAGTCAACAAATGGTAGCTTCACCATGATCTCCTTTATTGCTGCAGGCAGAAGACTGGATTGGGTTTGTAGAAGATACTGATCGAGCAATCATCATAGGCATAAAGATGTCACAGATTACCAAGCAAAAGAAAACAGTCTTGTTTGCGTTTGCTTTGCTCACTAAAGCTTAGGGGAAATGATCTCCATGTCAGTGCAAGGCTCACAATTGGTTGAAGCCGTAATTTGATAGGTGCGACCTTCGGTATACTCATTCAACAGAATTACCTGCCTCATCAAAACAAAAAATCAGTTTCATTTAGTTAGAGAATGCACCATAAACAACACGCTTCAGTAGCGTATGTTAATTATGATTTAAGTCCAGATACCTGCAACAAGTTTGAAGACACGGTGTCAACGCGCCCATAACATACAATGGAAACTTGCCTTCCCATCTGCATAAGCCCATCTCAATGATGCTATGAGGAATTTTGTCCAACATATCCAATATTGAGTTTAGATATGAGATTACTTTGTGTGCTAGAATCGGATGGAAATTTAAGTTCTTGGAACACTCCCGGAGAAAATCTCTCCATTGTTGTACTTAACAACGACTTTACTCCCAAAGGGGCATGCCCAGCATGCAAGAGGTCACCTTTCCCTTCTTGATGAAGTGGTGCAATGGATTTTCTCCCGCTGTGTATACAGTTTGCTTTCTGAATGTCCATGCTGATAGCAGAGCCATCTCCTAAAAATTAATAGAACTCATTGAAACACATGACTCAAGAGTTAAGTACAACCAACGGTTTCTAGAGAGAGAGAGAGAGAGACCGGCAAGGTTTGGTGAGACTACCTTTTACTTTCAGCTGTTGGCTGAGGCAGTATGTGCATCACAGCAGTATCACCAGGAACTTCAGCTGGATTATTCCCTGATGCGATGATTGATCAAGTTAGAATCTAAAAAAAAAACCTTATATACCAGAATTTTGGAGCAAATGAAGAGGATAATAAACTTATATATCTGATTTCTGAGCATAAAAGTTGAATAGGAATGCATCTGACCATGAGAAGCTGAATAAGGTATAGTGTACTTCATTTGTACAATATGTTCTCGATCCAGCTTTAAAACCGAAACATTACCAACCCAGAATCTCCAACATACCTGCAACCACAGTTGTCCAATACATAACTTACTCGAAACAAATGAACTCGCCTATCTACTTGATCAATCCCAATTGGAAGCTGACACACACTTACATGCTTATGGACTATGCTGCATAACCGTGACCGAGGTTATATCTTCTTGAAGGTGACATCAGCCAACATGTTCTTTTCTATGTCCCAAACCTAAGCACAAAATTACAGAAAAACTATTAAAAATGCAGTAGATAAACAAAGCCAAACACTAAATTTCGATCATTCATTCATCGAACATTGAGAAAAATATCAGAGGAAAGCATAGTGCAGAAACTTGCCTCAATGTGGTTCTTGGTATTTACATTTAAAAGTCCCCTTGGTTCTCCATAAACTGAACACAAACATCACCATTCATATCAGATTACAAATTTCCAAGACCGAACAAAAGGGTCTCTAAATTGCATTACATTAACATGAAAATAGAAACAAAACATAGAAAATTGAAGAAAGTAACACGTAATATTTGTCTGAGAAACCTGTAAAAAATTGCTTGGAACTGCATTGACAGACTCAAGTAGAGCTTGGTGTTATCTTTAGCAAATAATTTAATTCTGCCATCCCTGGAAATGTTGAAGGGTATCATATATACTTAGGTGCACGAAAATGAAGACTAAGAGACGGGCGTCTGTACACGGACAATTTAGAAGGGCAATAATAAAATAGGGCTAATTTTGGTACACAGAAATGGACTCACTTGGTTGAAGCGCAAGTAATTTTTGGATGGAGTCATAAGCCAACAAGTTACAGCTTTGATGGTATTCCATGATGGAACAATACCGTGGATCATATCCACTTTGCCTTTAAGACTATAATTTCCTCCAGGCTACAAAATAGATAACAAATAAGTAATGTTAACCTCTTAAAGCGCCTTTAGAAACAAATAGATAAATCTGATTTTTAATTTAAAATTTGTCATTAATTGTTCCTTGCCACAAAAGCAACAACACTAAACACTCAGGAGGCCCAGACAAAAGAAGACAAAGTTCGAGTCTATTCCAGAGCTTGTAACTCAAATGGTTTAGAACCTTCACTCGTGTTTGAGGTTTTGTTCAACTTTCCTCCCCTCCCTAAAAAACCACTCGAGTCTAGAAAGGAGTGGTTTTATAGAAAACCACATCTATGAGGAGTGCATTCGAATCCATGTAAGAGGCAAGTAAATTACATTTGACCAAAGCTGACCTAACACGTGTACGAGGTCTAGAAAGAGTTTACCGGCTTACATTACGTGAGTAATAAAGTTTAGTTTGACCAGAGAATATTAAGTCATTGATTTTCTCACACTCTTTGACCATGGTATGGGTCTTCAAATTGGACGGTGGAAGCTCGTTGGAAGGCTAGGTGGATGGAAGGAGTAATTGGACACAGTCGCTCGTGGGCTCGTAATGGGTGAACATAATGCATTTATTTTCTCATGTTAGACTTCAAATTTGGGCCTAAACTATTTTTTTATATAAATAAACATTTTCTCATGTTTAGACTTCAAATTTGGGCCCACAAACTATTTTTTATATAAATAAACATTTGATCCACCGCCCATCACATGGACATGTTTTTATCTCTTTAGTCTTTTTTACTCTTGCAAAAATTATTAATCTTTTCTTTTATTTATTTTATTTGCTATGAGTTGACTATAGGCCCATTAAAAAACATGCATAATGACAAATTAATAAAATATGTACTAAAGAAATTTGGTCCAAAACCAAGATTAAAAGCATACAATAAGATTAGCATTCTATTTCATTTTCGTTTTGGCTGATAATTTTGATATATTGTTACATGTTGTAATTTTCTACCATTAGAGAAATGAACCCTGTCTTGTGAGTGAGATAAATACTCTATTATTAAAGTTGCGATGCTAGTGTAATACGATATGAAACTATCTTGTTAACTTATGTTAAGGATAAGATTTTCTATTTTAACTATCTTATTAACTCCTATTAAGGATAAGATTTTCTTTTTTTATGGAATTCGTACGTAAGCGGCTATTTACATGAGGGTGGGGGGTTTTAAAAGCCTTTAATAAAGTTCAAGGGAGCTCAATACTTGAGACATACGTTAGTTAGTGTTGAAACCAATTGAAAAGCGAGGTTTTTAAGGTCCCATTCTCCTTGTAAGATGGAGAACGAGTCAAAAGAAAAGATGAAGGGATATTCAAGACAAGTAAACCTGGTAGGGTGAGGAATGCTATCATCATTTCTTAAAACAAATTTAAGTGAGACTTGCCGAGACTTATAAAAAAAAGAGTATTTAGTGAGATTGTTGCGCTATAACAGAGACAAAGATAATAAAAACTACTAGTACATATGTATGAAAGGTCATAGGGAAATAAGGGCTTTATGTGTGTGCGGATGAAGCGCACACATGGTTTGGATGCTCGTGGCCGAATTTCTTACTCACTGAGCGAATGAATTCTTCCCTCCCCAAAGTAAATACCGAATTGGATAAGACAAGCCCCAAAAGCGATATTAAAGTTAAAACTATAGGCTATTTTTCAATTAATTAAGTACAATCTTTCAAATTCTTGTTATGAAAGCATATTGGCTTGTTTCTCATCCAACCGGCCACCTCTCACAAGGTCCCCACTATTGGCGTTTTTTCCTAAATATTGACTCGTTAAATGGATAAAGTAGCATTACAATATACTAAACAACAAAATTTAGTAACATCTCTCATCCACCAAACCGACACCTATACCTTTATATGTCCAAACATCTGTGATTAGGTGCTTCTCTATATCAAGCAAATGGAAATTAGAAACAAATCCAATCACTTAATTGCGTTTTTAATCATGCGAATTCTTGAATAAATTCCATCCCATTTGTATAAATATGTAGTCATAAAAATTATCCTCTAAATATGGAAGTGTATTATTTGTTCATAATTATTTACCTTTTACCTCATTTTTACACTAACTACTACACACTCACACATCAAGCTGACAAATTTGAAATCTTACGGTTTATCACGTGTAGAATTCTTATGAAAACCAGCAAATTTAATTACATCAATGCTGTTATTTACAAGCAAAATACAACAATCTCAACTCCCAAGTACTATAAAGTTAAAAATGATTAAAAATTAGGAGACGACGTGCGTGGCTTAATTAAAGATCACGTCGCAACACATGATATGACAACAAACTACTTTATTTGCACGACAAACTATTATCTTAATCACAAATTGGAATCCAATACCCTTCTCTCTTTTTGTGGCAAGCAAGGACAACAAGAGGGAGGATGAGAAAAAATGGATCAAAATCATGAACTTAAAGAACTTCAGACCGTCTTCAAATAACTTAACTCGGTGGTTAAAAACGTTTAGACCTACGTCTAAAATCTACTGTGTTTGAATCTCTCGGTATCGTATCGCATGTATCAAAAAAGAAACGAAAGAGGGGATGAATATGATCACTTACCTTCTTGGAAGCCTTCTCCACAAAGCTTTCTGGTAAACATGGATGACGATCTGTGCTATCCTCCAAATCTGAGACCACCAAAAATTAATCCGGCCGAGAAGCCAAATTTCTCTCTGCTTTGAAATAACCGACGAGGAGAGAGGCCAGGAGGAAGAAGAAGAATTGAGAGAGAGAGAGAGAGTGAAAACTGTGAGAAATGAGCCGTTGATTGCAGTTTTCCAATTTACGTTGGAGGAGCAATGAGACAAGATTGTGAGCGGTTTTTTTAAGGACAAAATACAATAAATGTTGGAGTTCGGATCCAGAGGGAGTGTGGACACGTGGAGGGTGATTGGGTGATCTGAAACTTTAAGAAGAAAAAAAAAATGTTGACGCTTTGACTTGGCTTTCACTCACTCACTCTCTTTGAAGATTTGTACCAAATGACAGGAGTGAGCTTCCTGGGACGGCTTCAAAGCACACGTGGACATGTCATGATTAAGTTCTACCGGGACCCACCACACATGATCATTGTTTGCTGTGCTATCTGGCCCAATCTGAAACAACAGCTTACTTTGACAGTTTGTATCTAATTTCATGATAGGCTACGGTGTGATGTCTGCTCGCAAGCATTAAATACTGTAGCGAGTTTTCTCATTCTCACTCTCTCCTCCTCATAAAGCTTTTAACGGTGAGATCGATATGGCATCAAATCTTACTGACAGCCAGCGTCAGTCCTGAATTTCTAAGAGGCAAACTTGGATAGGGCAGTTTCCAATTGTATTTGGGTAACTCTCCAAAGAATTTTACTATGGTGTATGCTATGACATACACCCCGAATGAGAATGGGTGACGTTCTATGATGGCTAAGAATTTAACGAGTTAAAAATTGAACAATTGTTGATGTTAGTAACTTGATATACAATAATATATAACGTTGCATACTAGAATATTCATTTCTACAACATTAATAAGTATATCTCTCAATGCGCACGATTTCACCATTTGTAATAGTAGCCAAAATTTTCTTTATATCGGATAGGAAAACAGAGAGCCAACCATTTAACTATGTTGCTAGTCAAATCTGAACCAAGCCGGCCGGTTCCGTCTTTTCAGTTGGACGGTGTTTTAGCCCACCCCGTTAGATAATAAAAAAAACACAATAAAAACAACAAAAAATAATGGAAAATGCCTCTGTGTATTGAAGTGAAGTGTACAAGTTCAAAAGGCCAAATAAGGCAAAGCATATAAAAAGATGAAAGACAACAACAAACTGTGGTTTTTCGGCAACGAAATGGAACAACATATTACTACGACATAGAAAAACACGACCGCCAAACTACTCCTCCTCTGCCTTGTTCTTACATTTTTGCTTCCTTGAGTTTCTCCCCCCAACGCATAGGCCAAAGTAGGAGGAACTGCATTTCCAATCTGCCTGTGCTTGTGGAGAATGTTGCCAAAACTGGTAGCTATCCCTAAATCCTTGAGACCAGGCACATTCACGAACTGTCAGATCTGTCCTGGTCAGGGTGGAAGCACATTCCACCCTTCCCCATTGGCTGAGGATCTGTGATGGAGGTTGGGGAAGTTGCCGTCCCAGTCAGCCTTCCAGCAGGCCCTTCCACTGATTGTGGCGCTTGGCCGTGTTGGGCAGGCACCATGGATAAGTCAACAATCTGGCTTCCAGTAGAGAGCTTCACCTTTTCGTCTGGAAGGCATTGCCAATCAGCACCTGGCCGCTTTGGAATCCTCTGGCATCGAATGAGATTCAGCTCATTCATTTCTTTCGAAATGTGATCAGTCAGAACAGCCATCTCCCCTCGCATTTCTTCTGGAACCATGAGATGGGTCACTTTCGTACTCCAGATTGACCTTGGATGCACCATTTCCTACAGCTGGGAGATCTCCAATTGTATCTCTGACAGTTATGGAACGGAAAGGGGCTCCGCCTGCAGTACTTCGAACAGCAGCATAATATGAGTTCCCTGACAAATTGATCTTCCAGCTCCGGTACACAAAGACATGCGTGGCTCTGGCCTCTGGGGAGAATCTCATCTGGCACGGCTGCCCATATGAATGCTCGCTTTCGTGACTGGGAAACTCCATAAGCTCCAGCTTCTAAATACCAAACCTCACCTGGTAACCCATCTCAAGAAGTGAAGCCACAGTCAGACGGAATGTCTGTCCTTTGTTGAAAGACACCAAGTTCCTCACATTCTCAGGAGGAAATACTTTGGCCGGAAGTAGTCAGCAAAGGACAAGAATGTCAAATCATTTCACACTGAACTTTACTCAAGTGCTTTGGATTGAACCTATTCATTCCAGAAACCCTGGCATGGAGGTCCTCCGTTGATGAGAATCCACTTGCCCCGGCAGTGGCAGATCATTCTTAACCTTCTCATCAAGTGCTTTTAGCCAATTCAGCAGCTTCAGACGTTGAGATGCAATCATCAGTATCCCACATTTCTCCATTACAGCCCTTAGATCACATTGCAGTTGTTAGTGCTTACCAGTGACTCGGGGTGGTTCAGTTTGAAAGCACCACCAGCAGGCTCTTCGTACTCAATTGCCCACTTGGTTAATGAAACGCCAGCCGGACGCAACCCTTCAGACAAGCCACCACCTCCAGTTGAGTACCTCAGTTTGATGGTCGCCGGCAACTGCTTGATAGACCCATTACAAGGATCATACAGATACTCTGAAGAAGATATGCTCGAAGGTGACAGGAGCACTGCATACTGGAAGATCACATCTTCTTTCCGACTTCACATTTTCCTTCTAAATTGACTTCACATAACCAAATCAATGCGCTTAAAAACTTCGTACGTAATCCTCAGATTATTGTCGGTGCTTTTTATTGGGCTAAATTGGGCATGGTCCCGGGACCTTAACTCTCCAACATACCCAGCCCAAAGCAGTGAAGAAATCAACCGCTTACCCTCTCTTCCACAACGACTTGTCGTTTCTGTAAACTTTAGTCGTCTTGCTGTTGCTGATCGAGCGGGTGTAAAAACGAACGACAGTGGAAGACGGAGGAGGAGAAGAAAGAGAGATGGCCGGTCCGGAAAGTGCTTGCTAGTGATGGACTCGGTAAGCTAAGGAATTTCCAGGCACTCTTAGCTTTTGAGTTCATAGTTCTATTTATTAAATGCTTTTCTCAAAGTGCTTTTGGTTGATGAAAATGCGTTTACGTTAGGTGTGGGCAAATGCACTTTAGTAATGAGTGTTTCGAAACCTAAGCATCAAAATCCAAACTTAAAATTCACGGTTTCTACACAAGTAATTCTCTCTCTCTCTCTCTCTCTCTCTCTCTCTCTTAATTTACATAATAATATAGATTTTTGTGATTGTTTTTTGTTTGTGTGATGGTAATTTGTAGGTGAGGGTTGGACAGGAAGGCGAGGAGAGTAGGGTTCAGTGGTCACATTGGACGGCCGTCTGACTCCACTTTCCTCCTCCCACCATTTCCGAGGGTCTTCCCTTTTCATCCTTTCTAAATGTTTGTTGCTTCAATTTCCTTTCCATTTCGTAGTAAAAAACACTTAAAACACCGTTTTGAAAAGAGTAAATCGGGTCTACTGTTTGTTATTGCACCAGGCTATTGTGTACGGCAGGCAGGTTGATGGCCAGAAGGCTTTTTATTTTCGTAGTTGATTCTCGAAGTGTTTTTCACTAACATTGCGGTTTTCTGGAGGCTGTTTACACTAATTAACCATCATTTGAGTTTAGGCGTATAGCATTAAACTACGAAGCATGTTTTTGTGTGGCGGCCACGAGTCTTTAAGGATGGCCTACGTGAGGAAGTAAAGTAGATGTTGCATCGTTTGAGTCTCACGGCCTTGCTGGTGCGGAGTGGGATGGTTTTTCGTATGCTTATTGATCAAGTCTCGCCACCCCCTACACGGTTTGGTTAAATTTTAGGCCTTTATGTATGAAATTTTGTGAAACTTTTTCTTGGTTAGACGACCCACATTTTGTTTCAAGCATCTTGTACCTGACGTTTGTCATCCTTTTGTCTTTGTGTTATCGGGTAAGAGAAGATGCGATACATTCATCGTTGATGAAGTCGGGAAGATGGAATATTCGGTTCATCTTTCTTCCCTTTCTTTGTTTTAAAGATTAAAGTCCAATGTCCGTTTTTGGCCTCGGTCCGATTCCAAAATTCGGTCGTGATATACACACGGGTGCACTTTCCTCAAAGATTCCATTGTTTTGCTCTATAATCTTATGATTTTGCTTGGCCTTGTTACACTACTACACATTGCTCTAATTGTGGTTATGTTCTAGAGTTAGAATCGGGATGATATATGATTTTCTATCGAAAATAATAAATTCAAGTGGAAAAGTCTTCTTTTAGGGAGAGTTATTAATTGCTTGTTGCATGGAGTTGGATTTGGTGATTGAACAAAACTACGTGTATGGACAATGGCGGAGTTGATCTGTTTTTGTGCCCAGTTTGTATATGACTAGGGTTTCGAGCACGCGGTTGCAAGGTTGAAGAACCATCCGGGTGCAAGAATGTTTACGGTGAGTCAAAGTAGCAGGGATGTTGTAAAAGAAGATCTATACTCCAGTTGGTAGCTTTGGTAATTAAACAATAAGCGTGGTCGTTAAATAACCTCGGTTGTAAGCTTGGAAAGGAGCTCCTTATGTACTCGGTAGGCTTTGGATGAAATGGAGACGAGGACGGTAGGACGTTGGAGTCCTGAACCATAGTTTATATACAACTTATTGTTGGTTTTACTTATCAAGTAAGCTGCCACAAAATCGATTCCAGTTGTTTATGTCCCTACGACTCTCCTTTGATTAATGAGCTAATGTAAATTTACTTTGAAGAAACTAAGCTTAAAAGCACAAACTTGCACAACAAGTAGGCAAGAGAGAAATATAGCGCTTACGATTACAAGAGCGTGGAGCCACCAAATTAAACGTCGTGAATCATATATGTATGTTGTGTTGTTATTTGATGTATAGTAATCTGATTGTCTTACTCCATTCTCCCTCGTATCGGGTAACTTGTCTATTAAAGTGTAAGACAAGTCCGAATGGCGCAGAGATATTTCAAGTTCCCAATTGAATTGGCGGCTCGCAATAAGCTCGGAGTGTTGGAGCTGAGACCACTCCCGACTCCGTGCTTCCCGACTTTTACCCCCGAGCCCCGTTGGCAACCATGGCGATAATGGTACGAAGGTGTGTGCACATACTCGCGAGAGTCCATAAAGAGCTTTAGAATTTCTCGAAACCGTGATCATGTACATGAAAAATGAGGAGTCATGCTTACGGTGTGTAGCGTCTCTTCGTCCTCAACCTACACAGCAAAAATTCTTCGGAGACAAACTTTGCTAGATCATTTATAGCCCTAGTTTGGGATTGAGGTGATTAAAAAAAGCTTAAAAAGCTAGATCATTTATAGCCCTAGTTTGCTCTAGATCATTTATAGCCCTAGATCATTTACTTTGGGGAAAACTAAGCTTAAAAGCACAAAGCTGTACAACAAGTAGGCAAGAGAAATATGACGCTTACGTTACATAGACTGGCATGGAGCCACCAAATTAAACGTGCGTATATCATATCTGGCAATATTTGTCGACTCCGATGCGAACTTTGAACCCACGTTGGCAACCATGATGATAATAGTACGAAGGTGTGCAAATACTCAACTCCATAAAGAGCTTTAAATTTCTCGAAACCATGATCATGTATATGAGAAATGATGAGTCATGCTTATAGTGTGTAGCGTCTCTTCGTCCTCAACATACAACAAAATTCTCAGTCCAAACTTTGCTAGATCATTTATAAGATCATGCATGGTAAAACATGGTTCTCGAAAATCCCCTCCCGGCTTGAGAAGTGACCTTGAGATTAGATCATAGAAGTCTTTACCAAATGCACTGTTATGTCAAGCTTTGTTTAGACATACTTTAGGGTTTAGGGTGATACATTGTATAGACGGTTGACCTAATCGTGCATAAACTATCCCAGTACCATCAAAGTTCAACATTTTACAAAATGCCACCACACCTCCTAAACTTCTCTTTGATTACAAAAAAATAATAACACATTTTTTTGAACG
Source organism: Gillenia trifoliata (assembly GCA_018257905.1). Taxonomy (NCBI): domain Eukaryota; kingdom Viridiplantae; phylum Streptophyta; class Magnoliopsida; order Rosales; family Rosaceae; genus Gillenia; species Gillenia trifoliata. The sequence goes on along the minus strand of CM031088.1, from coordinate 16,367,541 downwards.
CTCATTTAGGATATTGCCATTAAACTTCAACTTATTTATAAAAAATGTCACCGTTTCTTTTTTTGTCCTTATTATTAATAAATTTCCATTAAGTAGTTTGATTAATTTTTAATCTCAAGGGCTTTTCATTAATGCTTCCTTGTTTTCCAATTTTTTAAGCCATGCCACTTGAACTTGTAAGTGTGGGGTTTTACGTTTATTTTCGTAGATGGCCAGATTTGATACTAATTTATTATGGCTAACCATTGTGTGACTTAGCCTAAATTTCTCACCCCTTAGTGTAAAAGTATTGTCTACACTACATGACATCTTATTTGAATTTTATTTGGATGACTTAAAATAGTAAAATAGGTGGGTTTATGTCAAATGTCATGATAAGGACATATCTCTAAAGAACTAAAAAAAAATCCAAACATGTGCATTGAGCAAAGAAGAGTACAATGACCAAATTGAAATCCAGATAACAGACAGCATTAAATTTCATTTACCCCATTTGAAGTTTTATGGATAGATAATGTTGATTGACTATCAATTAACACTTTGCAGATATAGAGTAAACGTAGAATAAATAAAAATAGAACAACTGCGGATGTAGAATAAACATAGAATAAATAATGTTGATTTATCGATTAATGTTAATTTGATTTTCTGCAGATTTGTGGGCTAATTAGTAAGTTTTTATGTAAAATGACTCGTCAAAGGCGTTGTATTGCGTCCGTACGCTTTGCATGACGTACGTATGTTTGTTTCTCATAGAAAAGACGAGGAAAGAATTATTTGTCCAAGAGAATCATTTTATTATGTAATTGAAGAATCGAATTTGATAGTGCGTCTTATTGAATGGGTTAAAATTCGTTTAAGGCCGTCGCAATTAATGATAATGTTAGGCCAAAATTTTTCTTTAACTGAAAAGAAAAGATGAATGATTAGTTGTTCCCAACTAATCACGAGTGTGAAAAGGGAGTGAATTGTCCCATCAAACTTACGAGATCTATGAATATGACAAAAACTACGGTGGGCTGGTAAAAAAAAAATAATATCCAATGCCGGATACGGCTCTATTTCTGGACAGCTTTGTAAGCAAAGATTCTTAAAGACATGGGAGAAAGAGTCCCATCTTTTCTGGCAATGACACCAATTGCTCACATTACAAAGGTACTGAAAAGAAGTCACAAGTGGGAGGTAAAGACTCTCACCACAACACAACCGTGTAGGATGTAAATAGGATTGGAAAGAAAAGTTCTTGTGTGTAATATATGTACAAACACCTCTCTATAAAGAGGGAGAGAACAATGTGTGTAGAACCATGTAGCACCCATATGAGAGAGGAAGAACATAAGTCTCCTCCCATGTGGCGTGAACGTGTGACAAAGGTCTAACACCAAACAAATCACGAAATCAAGGAAACAAGTCGGACTCAGTTGGAGCCGACTTTTGAGTGGAAATGGAAAAAGAGGTGCAAAAAGAAAAAGAAAAAAGAAAAAAACAGGGGTGTGAAGAAAATCACTTAACAATCTAAAGTACTTTTGTTGCAGCATTTCAAATCAATTATTGTATTTTGTGCGTTTAAACTTTCTAGGTGCAAGATTGGTTTGACATACGAACATGGTAGCATCATGTTGCATTGCATCGTGTCGGTGCCATGAGGTGAAAAAGGAGCGCGTCAGAAAGGATAAATCACTGTTGATGAAACCAAGTTGGCACGAAAATTCCTCTTCACATAGAAAGTAGAAATCGCACCAAAACTGCTCGGTAGAAACTCTTTCGAAGGGAAGTTGCCACGAAAGTTCCTCTCCACGTTGAAAGGTAATAGGTAGGAAACTGCTTGGTAGGTAGGAAGAAAAGCATGAGGACTGATATAACAAGAGATCAGAGTCCTTGAGGGGGACTACCGCTCCACACTTCATACTCAATTCATTGAGAGGCTCTTTTCTTCCAGTTTATTTGGCTTTAATTCTCCTATGGCCAATCAACTTGTCTCTTCTTCTTCCTTGAGTACTCTTTCATGGAGATACGATGTGTTCTTGAGTTTTAGAGGTGAGGGATACACGCACCAATTTTACAGATCATTTACACAAGGCTTTATTGGTCGACAAGGAATCTACACCTTCTGATCACCAGCTTAGAACGGGAGAAGAAATATCTCTGGCTATTCTCGAAGCAATTGAAGAGTCGAGAATTTCTATCATTGTATTCTCTGAAACCTATGCATCCTCAAGGTGGTGCTTGGACGAAGCTCATTCAGATCCTTCTATGTAAACAATCAAAGCAACAAATGGTTTGGCCCAGTCTTTTACAAAGGTGGATCCGTCCCATGTGCGAAATCAAACGAGCAGTTTCGGTGACGCATTTACAAAACTTGAGTGCAAATTCAAGGACAACAAGGAGAAGATCCTCTTATGGAGGAGTTCTCTCAAAGAAGTAGAAAATTTGTCAGGACATTGTACTGTCAGGAGGAGAGTACGTACATTGCTTCCCCCTTATATAGTGTGTTTATATAGTTAATTTCCTACAATAATGCATTACTTGCTATATAGTGTGTTTTATATACTTTTTGTTAATATGCAGATTAAATGTTCACTGATTGCTAGTGCAAAACAAGTTCACTGATTAAATGTTTGATTTGTTTTTAACTGCCAGCTATGAAGCTACAATTATCAGCAGCATCGTTGAGGAGATCTTAGTCCGAGTACTTGATGGCACATATTTGAGATGTGGCCCACGCACCCAGGTGGAATACAATCTTGTACAACATGTGGAAGAGCTTTTAGGTGTCGGTGGAAATGGTCGTCGTGTGGTTGGGATTTGGGGTCATCAGGAATAAGGCAAGACATCAATCGCAAAAGCTGTTTATAATGCAATTGCTCATAAGTTTCAGGGTAGTTGTTTCCTGGCAGATGTTGAACAAACATCGGCGTCGCGTGAAAGTAATCGACTACAGAAGACTCTTCTATCTAAAATTCTACGTGGTACAGAGTTCAAAATTGTCGATGCTCATGAAGGAATCAGCCTTATAAAGAAACTGTTGAGGCAAAAACTGATTCTCTTAATTCTTGATGATGTGGATCAATTGGAGCAGTTAAACAACTTGGTTCAAAGATGAAAGTTGTTTGGGTGAGGGTAGCAGAGTGATCATAACCACACAAGATAGAGGATTGTTGGAATCTTATGGAGTTGAGTTGATATACGAGGTCAAAAGTTAGAGGGCGACCAAGCTCTTGAGCTTTTAGTTTGAATGCCTTCGGAACAAACTTCCAGATGATTATTTGGGACTCGCACGGCGTGCAATAGCCTATACTCAAGGCCTTCCATTAGCTCTTAATCTTATAGGTTCTCATCTGCATAATAAAAGTATAGATAGTTGGCAAGCTGTATTGGACAGTTACGATTCTTACGAAGAACCTTATAACAGCTTTCAAAAGAATACTTCGGAGAAGTTTTTGATGCATAGAATATTTCATGCAACAAGTTTCCTTGACATTGCCATGTTTCTTCAAGAATGAAGATAAGGACTATGTGATGCGGATACTAAAAAGTTCAAAGCTCCAAAGTCTAGCAAAATTGTATGGAATTCTTTGTTGAGGGCGATAATAACTATTGAAGATAATAGAAGTTCGGATGCATATTTGCTAGAACAAACCGGCAAGCATATAGTTTGAAGAATCTCCCATGAACCGGAAACGTAGTAGGTTGTGGTTTGTGAAGATGTGTATAGTGTTCTAGCGAAAATCGGGTAAAGTAGAATATATGTTCTTACATTGATTTGGCATGATCTTGAAAAGAAAAAACGAGTTTTAAAGCTTTGACCCTTGTGAATTGTTTGTTATACGACTTGTTTGTTTACATTATTTCTTTTTCCATCTCGGGAACAAGGAAAATTAAAGGCATTGTGGGCAAGTTGCCCAGAGCCGGATGTGATACCCTTGAAAGCAAAAAGCTTCTTTGCGGATGGTAAATCTTGAAATTTTATAAACCATAATGCACAATTTTACGGGCGCGTTGATTATCTGCAAATGATTTGAGGTGGATTGGAATTGGGTGAACAATTCCAATTCAATTTCATAGCAAGCATACGGTTGTGTTCAATTTGCCGTTGAATTATCATCAAAGATATCTTATTAGATTTGATGTGTCATGCAGTGGCATCAGACAATTGAAGGATTTCAGGTGCGTACTGAATTATTTTGAAGCATTATTTATTTAAGATTGCATACATTAAATTATTGTTTTATTTTGTTTGGTTTCACAGTATGCGGCAAAGCTTCCATATATGAATTTTAGTGGCTGCAATTCTTGGAAAAAATCCCGACTTATCCGGAAGCCCAAACATAGAGTACTTGGATCTAAGTGACTGCAAAGTTTGGTTGAGGTTAACGATTCTGTTGGATTCCTTGATAAACTTGTAAAATTGGATCTTGGAGGGTGCTCTAAGCTTACGAAGTTTGCGAAAAGACTTGGATTGAGATCCCTTGAAGGCTTTATCTTAGTGGTTGCACAAGGCTCGAGAGTTTCCCAGAAATAGAAGACAATATGGAATCCCTACAGGTATTGTACATAGGAGAAAGTGGCATGCAGTGCCTCCATCAATTTGCTTATCTTACTGGGCTTTATAGATTCGATGCAAGGGTTTGGGTTGCGAGTGTTGCCCCAAAAACTCGGCTGCTTTCAACTGACTTGGATACTTCAGATGACAATCTTAGTCTTAGAGGATGCAATTTATCAGAAAGTGATTTCCCAATTGCATTAACATATCTTGATGTCGAGAAACAATTTTGTTAGTCTTCCGGATTGCATTACAAACTTGTCAACTTGGAGATTCTTAACTTGAGCGGTTGCGAGAGGCTTCCGGGAAATTACAGGAGCCCTTCCACCAAGACTACTTTATTTATATATGGATGATTGCATCCTTGGAGAAAATTCAAAACTGCCCCGATACTTTGGATTCTGAACTTGCGTAACTGCTTTAGACTAAGTGGCGATGAGGTGGCAATGTTGGGAAAATAATATTTTGTTGAATCAGGTTGCTCTCTCTTCTTGTAATAAACTCTTGAAATTAAAATATTAATTTTGTGTGTATTAGTTATCTATATATGTATTTAATTTGCGGGAGTCTCCTAGGCGCTACAGTTGGAAATTCTTCTTCCGGGCAATGAAGTTAGAAGTGGTTCGAGGTTTGTACCTCTGAACTTGAGAAAATGAAGAGGAGGGAATTTGTTCAAGAGCGGGGAATTTGTTTTGAAATTCCTCAGAATTTACAGGGGAGACGTCGGCAGTGGCTCTATCTATGGTTTTGAACCATAGACTTTTAATTTGAAAGATGTTCATATTCACATCAACGGAGAGCCTTTATATCCAATATTATCTACTTATTCAATTATGACGAGAGGCACCTCGTGTGTGGCTGGTGAGTAATTTAGACAAGAGTCTCAGAGCGGCGAGATATTTGTCAAGTTAGAATTCCGATTCCCAGAGGCTCCAAGCATTAAGAAACTGCCGGGTGCACCGGCGTGGCTCGGCCAAGGCGAGCGAGCTGCCCATTCTTTGGGACCGACGAGTAGTGTTGGGAATAGGCTCGTACGAGCAGGCGGATGATCATTCGGGCGGATGATATATCAATGTTCTTTGTCAATATTGACATTGAGGGAGGAGCAAGAGCAAGTCCACTTCGATCGGCAGAGCAATTATCTGTTTTATTAGGAGTTTGGGTCGTATTTTTACTCATACATATATTAATGTTTAGTGTTTTCTTGATATATATCTTTGGTGTTGGTGCATTTCGTTTTATAAGACGACTTTTCTTCTTAATAACTTCTCCTTGTTCCTGCGTCAAACGTTTGCATATATAGTTAATGCATTGCGGTAAATTGTAAAAATTGAACCCTTTGCGTATATATTGCGGCTGGTGTTACTTTTACTCTGATTTGGTTTATAAAAAATGCTCATCCAAAAGAATACTATCGACTTCGGTTGGCGTTTCAAAAATAAATACTAAATAGTACATCTCTTTCTAAATTGCATCTTCGGGTTTTGTTGTTAATCCCCAGGGAAAGGAAACTAAGAGAATGAAAAGGCGCTGGGCGAGAATTAGAATGTGCAAAGTTCTTGCTTCCTATTTTTACATTCAATATATTATATGCAAAAGAATTAAATTGTGCAAAAACAAATCAAAATGAACAAGAATGTATAATTTCAATTCGATTTGAAGACAAGAGCTCATTCGGGGTCATGAGTTTCACTTTATCTGTTACGATTGCAGCATTTCTTTTGCCAATGATGGCACGATTGTTGTGTCTTGCATATACGTAGCCCTTAGGTTAATCCCAGGAAACTTTCTCGTATTCTCCTGCAGCTTGCTCTGTGCTATTTAGCACCGTTTGATTCTACTTGAGAATGACACGAGTTATGAACACAAAACAATGAAAGAGAGAGTTATAAAAGTCCCACTAACATCCCAGCTAAATACATTGTTTCATCGTGAGGTGATAAAGCAGTGTTGTGTGCATGGTTAGGGTAAGGTCGTCAAGCAAAAATCTTGTGGTAAGCAAAATATTCATCGATCAAGAGACATCGTGCAAAGATGCATGAATAAGGATGTGTGCTTACGCTTGTGAATCCATGTAAATGCCCAATTTCGTCGCTTGACCCAACTTCTCATCCTAGCTCTTACCCTTCACTTGGAGTTTTCTCATTTTCGACTTCATGTGTTTCATCACTTTACTGTAATTCCCAGAAAGTTTTATCGAGTAAGAAAAAAGCGTACAAAAATCTGATTGATGAGTTCGGTCCATCTAGGTTTCTTGACCTTTAAAGGCCATAAATTTGCTTACTTAACTTCTCCTTGTTAGAAATTCACCAACATATTCTGCTCTTCATTTTCTCAGGAATATCGATGTCCATGTCGATATCAATGTCATCTTTAAGGGGAAAAAAGTTCATTAGGGTTTTCGAGAAATTCCATTCGGATTGAAATGCTAAAATTTCTTGGAAATTAAGTTTGGATGATCATTCACTTAAAATAATGTACTAGTCATATATGCATACTAGTGCAATGATGGTCATCATTATCCATGACTGGTGATCTGTATTCTCGGCACATCAACTCGAGATTAGCGGTTGAAAAGATAGTTGAAAGTTCTTGATACTTTCTCTAGCATCTTCAGTTTCTATCAGGTACATTCTGGGTTTGCTTCCCACGATATCTTTAATAGCGGAGCTAAATATACCTGTCAAGAAAACAAAGTTTTGAAACCTTTTATTCCACAACAAATAGGTTGCACTTTCCGAATTGAGTACGGTTTGTTTCTCGAGTCTACCTTTCTTTTCCTTTGGAGTAGCACGTCGTGACAAGCTCTTTGCTTGTGAAACTATTAGATCTTTCAGTAGTTGAGTTGAAAGAGTCTAATAGCCTAGAATTAAATTCTTTGTTGTAGTAAGAATTAATCACTCAGGCTTATAGGAAAGAAACTTCAAAAGAAAGAATGTGGCCATATGGTATATACACGAGCTTTGTTATGGAAGAATTGAAGAGAAATATTTCACGATCACCGTTTACTTTGCACAAGGATGAAATGGGCGAATATTGAAGATATCTCCAAATTTTCTCTTAAGAAGGCGATCGAAAAAGGTGGACTACGCTTTTGTACCATAACAGTTCTCCTTCACGCGAAGAGCATATCGTATCTGAAAATGAGATTTAGTTTCGGAGTGGAGTATGTAAAGCCACTGTGAAGGGTCTCAGCTATGAAGGATAAATCTGGCAAGGACACAACATTTCCTGAAGAAGGTTTGTAGGGGTTATAGTTTACTTATGAAAAAATCGAAAAATAAACTACGAAGAAAAGTCAAAGTACAGAGTATTTCAATTTTTCCACTTGCAAAGAGGAGAATAAGGCAAGATCATTGGAGGTTCGAAATGTTGATGCCCGTGACAAGATGGTGGAACTTCTTCTTGTAGATTACCTTCTTAACTCACGAGAGAAAGAAAGAAAGCCAAAACCCAGAATCGAGATAAAAGTTGTTCTACAATTCACGGTGCACATAAACTAAAAAGTTACAGTGATATGTGAAGGAGTATATGTATCGGCTTTCTCGAGGAACACGACGATGGTAAGCTGCTTTTGTGTGGCGTCGTCTTGATAGTACTCCCTTTGATCAAATCAAGACCGTTCAATATATTTGATCTGTTTGCAAGGTATCGTGAGCATACATGCAACATTCACCAAAAAAAAAGGATTCAGCGGGCAAATTTTCAATCTTTGCCCGAAGCCCAGAAAATGTCACACCATCACTTGGGAGTGTGTAGAACTTACCCAAAGAGCTGCATGAAAGTGCTCACAGTGGGTTTCTTCGGATAGACAAGCGGTGCTAAATGTGTTTCCATTATCATTATCAAAAGGCAGAACGGATGAGTCTGTTGCTGCTTTAGCTAAGATGTTCTTGTCAAAACCATGAAAAGCTGCCCGAGGTTTGAAATGCGAGAGAGACAATGCGCGGTGGAGATTCTTGCAATGTGCTTTGTGCCAAGTATAGTTGGCCTTCTATATCAATCATTGAAACACAGTGAGAAAACAAACTCCTGGATCGAATTGCATTACCAACTCTACGAAACGATAATAAATCATATGTTAGGAGAGAGGAGAAGATCGGGAAAGTAGTTATCGGATAGTAAGCTCCATATCATATTTAGAGCCGACGGCAAGATGTCTGTGCGTGGTTTATGTTCACGAAAGTACGAAGCAGATTAACCTTAAAGTCTAACACTTTGGATGATATGATCGTTTCCTTTCTTCGTACTTCACCTTAGAGGTAGTGAAATTCACAAGGCTGCTTGTAATGTAGTTTGTTGCGGTAAAAACTCGAAGCGTTATGCTAGTTATAAGACAATGGCATGACATTATGATAGTTGAACATGTGCTTAATTAATCATGCCTTGAAGGGACAAGCTGCTCACATTGGCATATGGTTCGGGTTTAAGTCTAAAGGTCGAACAAATCGTGTATACATATAAAAAACACAACACATTTTCCTGAAAAGAATATTCATCACAATCTACCAAATGCATCGAAGATGGCCACTTCTTGTTCACTCGATCTCAGTAAACCGAGTTCAAATCAAAAAACAACGTGAGTGGTATACACAGCTTAAGAAGGTATCCTCACTCACACTGTTTGTTTGATGGGGTAAGAATCAGATGAGAGCAAATGAGCACGAGTAGTATAAAAATATCAAATACTAGACGATTTGCGGCATAATATGGCGATATCATAAATACACATGCACTTGGGTTTTGTTGCTTTATTGATAAATTGGTACCAAAAGTGGACATGACAAATCCCAAAAATTTATGGCTCCATCACGTGTCCGGTTATGTACAAATTTTCAACTTTCGAAAATCCACTAGCTAGAAATTTTGCATTTAAGCGAGTTCGTCTTTTGGTTTTGTCTCGAAAAGAAAGGAGAGACGGAATACTTTTACCCGGCGGAAGGTAGTCCTATGCAATCCAAAGAAAACAAAGTACCACATCACAAGCTTTGAACAAATAATAATTTGCAAAAATAAAAAAGAATGGTATTTGTGAGGTATCACCTGTGTGAGAACTTAGAATGTGGGTATTTTACGTGATGAATTTTGCTATTGTAATGGTTGAGTCAACAAATGGTATCTTCACCATGATCTCCTTTGGTAACACGGCGAAGACTTAGATTGGGTTTGTAGAGATACTTTTCGATCGAGGCAATCATCATAGGCATAAAGATGTGCAATTACCAAGCAAAGAAAGCAGTCTTGTTTCAAGGTTTGCTTTGCTACTAAAGCTTGAAATGATCTCCATGTCGATTACAGGCTGCAGTTGGTTGAAGCTAGTAATTTGATAGTGCGACCTTCGGTATACTCATTCAGGAATTACCTGCCTCATCAAAACAAAAAAAAAAATCAGTTTCATTTAGTTAAGAGGAATGCACCATAAACAACACGCTTGATGGCGTATGTTAATTATGATTTAAGTCCAGGATACACGCAACAAGTTTGAAGACACGGTGTCAAACGCGCCCCATAACATACAATCGACTTGCCTTCCCATGTTGCATAAGCCCATCTCAATGATGCTATAGGAATTTGTCCAACTTATATCCAATATTGATTTAGATATCGGAGTACTTTGTGTCTTAGAATCGGATGGAAATTCGGTTCTTGGAACACTCCCGGATGAAAATCTCTCCATTGTTGTACCCAAACGACGACTTTACTCCCAAGGGGCATGCCGACATCACAGTCTCCCACCACTTCTTGATGAAGTGATTGCAATGGATTTTCTCCCATTGTATATGGTTTGCTTTCTCGGAATGTCCCGTAACGATATGAAACCATCTCTAAAAATTATTAGAACTGTTGCATTGAAACACATGACTCAAAGAGTTAAGTACAACCAACGGTTTCTAGAGAGAGAGAGAGAGAGACCGGCAAGGTTTGGTGAGACTACCTTTTACTTTTTCAGCTGTTGGGCGGCGTATGTGCATCGCAGCTGATATCTGGGAACAATTTGGATTATTCCCTGATGCGATGATTGATCAAGTTAGAATCTAAAAAAAAAAAAACCTTATATGCAGAATTTTTGGAACGAAATGAAGAGGATAATAAACTTATATATCGATTTCGGGCATAAAGTTGAATAGGAATGCATCGACCATGAGAAATTTGAATAAGGTATAGTGTACTTCATTTGTACATCTGTTCTCGATCCAGCTTTAAAAGCCGCTGGCTGTGAGAATCTCCAACATGCACACTGGCCACGGTTGTCCAATACATAACTTACTCGAAACAACAAATGAACTCGCCTATCTACTTGATCAATCCCGATTGGAAGTGACACACACTTACATGTATGAATTTATCTTTGCATGCTTAGTAATAAGTTATATCTTCTTGAAAGGGATGAACATCGACCAACATGTTCTTTTCTATGTCCCCAAACCTAAGCACAAAATTGCAGAAAAACTATTAAAATGCGGTAGATAAACAAAACCCAAACACTAAATTTGATCATTCATTCATCGAACATTGAGAAAAATATCGAGAGGAAAGCATAGTGCGAAACTTGCCTCAATGTGGTTCTTGGTATTTACATTTAAAAAGGATCCCTTGGTTCTCCATGTTGAACACAAACATCACCATTCATATCCAGTTACAAATTTCCAAGACCGAACAAAAGGGTCTCTAAATTGCATTACATTAACATGAAAAGCAGGAAACAAAACACGAAAATTGAAGAAAGTAACACGTAATATTTATCTGTTGTAAAAAATTGCTTGGGCATTGACGGACTTCAAGTAGAGCTTGAGTGTTATCTTGCCAAATAATTTTAATTACGCCATCCTGGAAATGTTGAAGAGGTATCATATATACTTAGGTGCACGAAAATGAAGACTAAAGAGCGAGCGTCATGCAGACAATTTTACGAAGGGCAATAATAAAATAGGGCTAATTTTTGGTACACGAAATGGACTCACTTGGTTGAAAGCACAAGTAATTTTTGGATGGAGTCATAAACCCTGACAAGTTACGGCACAGTGGTATTCCATGATGGAACAATACACGTGGATCTATATCACTTTGCCTTTAAGACTATGGAATTTCCTCCAGGGCTACAAAATAGATAACAAATAAGTAATGTTAACCTCTTAAGCGCCTTTAGGAAACAAATAGATAAATCTGATTTTTAATTTAAAAATCATCATTAATTGTTCCTTTGCAAAACAACAACATAAACACTAAGAAGGCCAGACAAAAAAGACAAAGTTGAGTCTATTCCAAGTGACTAGCAACTCAAATGGTTTAGAACCTTCACTCGTGTATTTGAGGTTTTTGTTCAACTTTCTCCTCCCTAAAAAACCACTCGAGTCTAGAAAGAGTGGTTTTTACTAGAAAGAACATCTATGAGGAGTGCATTCGAATCCATATGTAAAGAGGCAAGTAAATTCGCTGACCCAGTGACTAACCAACGTGTACGAGTCTAGAAAAAGAGTTTATAGAACCGTTCGTGAGTAATAAAGTTTAGTTTGACAGAGAATATTAAGTCATTGATTTTCTCACACTCTTTGACCATGGTATGGGTCTTCAAATTGGACGGTGGAAACTCGTTGGGCGTGGATGGAAGAGAGTAGTGGACACATTGGCTCATTAGATAAGTAATGGGTGAACATATTGCGGCCCCATTTTCTCATGTTTGGGCTTCAAATTTGGGCCCACAAACTATTTTTATATAAATAAACATTTTCATGTTTAGACTTCAAATTTGGGCCCACAAACTATTTTTTATATAAATAAACATTTAGTCCACCGCCCATCACATGGACATGTTTTTATCTCTTTAGTCTTTTCTCTTTACCAAAAATTATTAATCTTTTTCTTTTATTTATTTTTATTTATGAGTTGACTATAGGCCCATTAAAAAACATGCATAATGACAAATTAATAAAATATGTACTAAAGAAATTTGATTAAGAAAGCCAAGATTAAAGCATACAATAAGATTAGCATTCTATTTCATTTGTTTGGCTGATAATTTTGATATATTTGTTACATGTTGTAATTTTCTATTCGAGAAGGGAAATGAACCCATGTCTTGTGAGTCGAGATAAATACTCTATTATTAAAGTTGCGATGCTAGTGTAATACGATATGAAACCTCATATTAACTTATGTTAAGGATAAGATTTTCTATTTTAACTATCTTGTGCTCCTATTAAGGATAAGATTTTCTTTTTTTATGGAGTCGTCATTAGGCTATTTACACATGAGGGTGGGGGTTTAAAAGCCTTTAATAAAGTTCAAAGGGAGCTCAATACTTGAGACATACGTTAGTTAGTGTTGAAACCAATTGCTAGGGTTTTTAAGGTCCCCATTCTCCTTGTAAAAGATGGAGAACGAGTCAAAAGAAAAGATGAAGGATATTCAAGACAAGTAAACCTAGTAGGGTAAAGGAATGCTATGTCATTTCTTAAAAACAAATTAAGTGAGACTTCATGAGACTTATAAAAAGAGTATTTAGTGAAGTTGTTGCGCTATAACGAGACAAAGATAATAAAACTACTGATACATATGTATGAAAGGTCATAGGGAAATAAGGGCTTCTATGTGTGCGGATAGGCTGCACCCTTAGTTTGGATGCTCGTATTGAAAGATTTTTCTTCTCACCTAAGAGGGCGAATGGTCTTCCTCTAAGTAAATACCGAATTGGATAAGACAAGCCCCAAGCGATATTAAAGGTTAAAACTATAGGCTACTAAATTAATTAAAGTACAATCTTTCAAATTCTTGTTATGAAAGCATATTGGCTTGTTTTTGTCATCCAATAGGCCCTCTCACAAGGTCCCATCTAATAAGAAGCGTTTTTTTTTTCTAAGTATTATTTCGTAAATGGATAAAGTAACGCATTACAATATACTAAACAACAAAAATTTAGTAACATCTCATCCATAAGCCCGAAACACCTATACCTTTATATGTCAAACTCCATGCGTGATTAGGTGCTTCTCTATATCAATAAATGGGAAATTAGAAACAAAATCCAATCACTTAATTGCGTTTTAATCATGCGAATTCTTGAATAAATTCCATCCCATTTGTATAAATATGTAGTCATAAAAAGTATCCTCTAAATATGGAAGTGTATTATTTGTTCTGCATAATTATTTACCTTTTTCTCATTTTTACTAACTACTACACACTCACACATCAAGCGACAAATTTGAAATGCTACAGTTTATGCAGTAAGTGCATGAAAACCAGCAAATTTAATTACATCAATGCCATTGTACAAGCAAAAATACAACAATCTCAACTCCCAAGTACTACTAAAGTTAAAAATGATTAAAAATTAGGAGCGCGTGCGTCGAAGCGATTAAAAATAAATGTAACTGCATATTATGACAACAAACCCTTTGTATTGCCTGACAAACTATTATCTTATCACAAATTGAGATGTACACTATACTTTTTTGTGACGAAAACAAGGACAACAAGAGGGAGGATGAGAAAAATGGATCAAAATCATGAACTAAAGAACTAGACCGTCTTCAAGCAGCAACTCGGGTGGTTAAAGCGTTTAGACCTACGTCTAAAATCCTGTGTTTGAATCTCTCAAAACCATCAATGTCGCATGTCAAAAAAAGCGAAAGAGGGGATGAATATGATCACTTACCTTCTTGGAAAGCGCTCCACGAGCTTTCTGACAAACATGGATGACGATCCATGCTATCCTCAAAATCTGGGACCACCAAAATTAATCGACGTAGAAGCCAATTCTCCTCTGCTGAAATAACCAGACGAGGAGAGAGGCCAAGGAGGAAGAAAGAAAGAGTGAGAGAGAGAGAGAGTGGCTTTGTGAGAAATGAGCCGTTGATTACGAGTTTTCCAATTTACGTTGGAGGAGCAATGAGACAAGATTGTGAGCGGTTTTTTAAGGACAAATACAATAAATGTTGGGTTCGGATCCAGAGGGGTGTGGACACGTGGAGGTGATTAGGTGATCTGAAACTTTAAGAAGAAAAAAAAATGTTACAAACATGTGCTTCCCACTCACTCACTCTCTTTGAAGATTTGTACCAAATGACAGAATTGAGCTTCCTGGGACGGCTTCAAAGCACACGTGGACATGTCATGATTGATTCTGCCGGGACCCACCACATGATCAGTGTTGCTGTGCTATCTGGCCCAATCTGAAACAACAGCTTACTTTGACAGTTTGTATCCTAATTTCTAACAGTAGGCTACGGTGTAGTGCTCTGGCACCATGGCGTTAGATCTGTAGCAGGGATTTTGCCGTTCTCCCCCTCTCTCCTCCCTCCTCCCTTTTTTAACGGTGGATGATGTGGGGCGTAATCTTTTGCGAGCAGCAATTCGTTTTTAATTTCTAAGAGGCAAACTTGGATAGGGCAGTTCCAATTGTGTATTTGGGTAACTCCAAAAGAGAATTTTACTGTGTATGTATGACATACACCGAATGAAATAGTGTGAAGCGTTCTATGATGGCTAAGGAATTTATGATTAAAAATTGAACAATTGTTGATGTTAGTAACTTGATATACAATAATATATAACGTTGCATACTAGAATATTTTCTAGCTCCATGTAGTATATCTCCTCATCTGCGATTTCACCATTTGTAATAATGGCAAAAAATTTTCTTTTATATCGGATAGGAAAACAGAGAGCCAACCATTTAACTATGTTGCTAGTCAAAATCTGAACCAAGCCGGTTCGTCTTTTCAGTTGGACGGTGGTAGCCCCACCCCGTTAGATAATAAAAACACAATAAAACAACAAAAAATAATGGAAAATGCCTCTGTGTATTGAAATTGAAGTGTACAGTTCAAAGGCCAAATAAAGAGCCAAAGCATATAAAGATGAAGAAGACAACAACAAACTGTGGTTTTCGGCAAACGAAATGGAACAACATATTACTACGACATAGAAAAAACACGACCGCAAACTACCTCCTCTGCCTTGTTCTTGTTGTCCACTGCTTCCTTGAGTTTTCTCACAACATGAGCCAAAGTAGGAGGGCACATTCCAATCCTGCCTGTGCTTGTGGAGAATGTTGCCCGAAAACTGGTAGCTATCCCTAAATCCTTGAGACCGAGCGCATTCACGAACTGTCAGAATCCTGTCTGGTCAGGGTGGAAAGCATTCCACAACACCCCATTGGCTGAGGATCTGTGATGGAGGTTGGAAGTTGCCGTCCCAGTCAAGCCTTCCAGACAGGCCCTTCCACTGATTGGCGCTTGGCCGTGTTGGGCAGGCACCATGGGATGAAGTCAATCTGTCAGTAGAGCTTCACCTTTTCGTCTGGAAGGCATTGCCAATCAGCACCTGGCCGCTTTGGAATCCTCTGGCATCGAATGAAGTTCAGCTCATTCATTTCTTTCGAAATGTGATCAGTCAGAACAGCCATCTCCCTCTCACTGTTTTCTTCTGGAACCATGAGATGGGGTCACTTTCGTACTCCAGATTGACCTTGGATGCACCATTTCCTACAGCTGGGAGATCTCAATTGGCATCTCTGACAGTTATGGAACGGAAAGGGGCTCCACCTGCAGTACTTCGAACAGCAGCATAATATGAGTTCCCTGACTCAAGTGATCTTCAGCTCCGGTACACCAAAAGACATGCATTGGCTCTGGCCACTCTGGGAGAATCTCATGGCGCCGCAGCTGCCCATATGAATGCTCGCTTTCGTGACTGGGAAACTCCATAAGCTCCAGCTTCCTAGAATACAAACCTCACCTGGTAACCCATCTCAAGAAGTGAAGCCACAGTCAGACGGAATGTCTGTCCTTTGTTGAAAGACACCAAGTTCCCTCACGACTCAGGAGGAAATACTTTGGCCGGAAGTAGTCAGCAAGGACAAGAATGCCGTCATTTCACACTGAACTTTACTCCAAGTGCTTTGGTTAGACCTATTCATTCCAGAGAAACCCTGGCATGGAAGGTCCTCCGTTGATGAAATCCACTTGCCCCGGCAGTGGCAGATCATTCTTAACCTTCTCATCAAGTGCTTTAGCCAATTCAGCTTCCAGACGTTGAGATGCAATCATCAGTATCCCCACATTTCTCCATTACAGCCCTTAAGATCCTTTGCAGTTGTTGATAAACACCAGTGACTCCGGGGTGGTTCAGTTTGAAAGCACCACCAGCAGGCTCTTCGTACTCAATTGCCCACTTAGTTTAATGAAACACCAGCCGGACGCAACCCTTCAGACAAGCCACCACCTCCAGTTGAGTACCTCAGTTTGATGGTCGCCGGCAACTGCTTGATAGACCCATTACAAGAGGATCATGCAAGATACTCACGAAGAAGATATGCTCGAAAGGTGACAGGAGCACTGCATACTGGAAGATCACTCTTCTTTCCGACTTCACATTTTCCTTCTAAATTGACTTCACATAACCAAATCAATGCGCTTAAAAACTTAAATGCGTAATCCTCCAGATTATTGTCAGATTGCTTTTATTGGGCTAAGTGGGCATGGTCAGCGCCACTCTCCAACATACCCAGCCCAAAGCAGTGAAGAAATCAACCACTTACCCTCTCTTCCACAACGGCTTGTCAGTTTCTGTAAACTTTTAGTCGTCTTGCTGTTGCTGATGGGCGGGTGTAACGACGACAGTGGAAGACGGAGGAGGAGAAGAAGAGAGATGGCCGGTCAGGAAAGTGCTTGCTAGTGGCTTGGACCTCCGTGCTTAAAGAATTTCAGGCACTCTTAGCTTTTTTGAGTTCACTTAGTTCTATTTATTAAATGCTTTTCTCAAAAGTGCTTTTGGTTGATGAAGATGCTGATTTACAGTGCGGGGTGTGGGCAAATGCACTTTTAGTAATGAGATGTTTGAAACCCTAAAAAGCATCAAATCCAAAACGCTTACGATTACAAGAACTGTGGAGCCACCAAATTAAACGTCGTATATCATATCTGTATGCTGTCGACTGTTGTTGAACAAAATTTGTACGAAATAAATTACAAAATAAATTCAACACAATTTCACTCTTCATTCGTTGTAGAGGAGGGCTTTATTATTTTGAGTTCGACCCATTTTAGACTACATGTCTATCAATTACAATCCCTTGTTATAAGAGAATACCCTTTGATTCTAGTATGAAGAAAACAAGGATTTTGGGAGATTGGTGTGTTTGTTTGGTTTTGTGGCTGCATTTAGGCAAAGACCTAAATTGCCTACGTACCCCTTTTAAGGGATCATGCCGCTCGTAGTTCTTTGGGATTGATTTGGAGTGTTTGAGTAAATTTGGTTGGATAAAACAGAGATTTGATTTGGATTTATTTTTGGTCTTGTGCGATTGCATCTAGATTGAATCTCTAGATTGCCTACGTACCCTTGGCGGGATCAAACTAGGGTAGTTCAACATAATTTTATTTGGATTTGTTGACTTGGTTTAAAACTTGGTAAATTAGGCAAAAGAAAATGCCCGCTGGATTAATTTGAACCAACTTGGTAATGATTGGCCAAAATAACTTAATGGCCTTGACCAAGAGAACATTGATTTATTTTCTCTTTAATTAGTCCAAGGCTTTGTGCCATAGAGCGGGGCTTAAAATCCCACGTGAGTTGCACAATGAAGACCAAATTGGAAATTTTCTTTGACCAACCCAAAGCTTCAGTATTCGTCTCTTCAGATTGAAATATCATCCATTTCGATATACTCGAGCTTTCCGTCGGCTTCGCTGCATTTTGAAATTCCTTTTGGATTTTGTAGCCGTTGAATTTCGAGCGAGGATGGGTAAGATTTGATGGAGCTCAAACTCTTTTTAAATTTCTTCAATTTATCCTCCTCTCTCTTAAACGCAGAAGGTCTTTTTGGTGCAGGTCACGAGTCTAATTTCTTTTCTTTTTCTGCTGCGTTGTTCTTCTTCTCATTCTTCCATCTTGCTTGTGCTTCTTTGGTGGGTCAAAAATTCAGAATGAAAAGAAAAAGAAAGTGATAGGCAGGTGACATTTCTTTCGTCTTCTTTGTACTTTGAATTTAATTTTGGAGTGGAGTGAAATTCTAAGATGCAACTCATTCTTTGATTTGATTCTTTGCTTGCAGGAGTCATCGGTGGCGAATCGATACCATTTCGATTTGACTGTTGGTGTGGCCTTCAGGTAGCGAGCTTCATTGGGTTGTAATTTCCCTTTTCTCTATTTTAGTGTTGACAGCCTTCATAGCTTTTATTTATGAGTAGCCTTCGATGCCGATTTGATTTTTTTTGCCGCATTGTGAATTTTGCACTTGCTTTAATTTGGTTTTGGCATGATCCAAAAACCGTTTGATTTACTGATGTTGAACAATTTGGTTTGTGGGACTTGTTTGCAATTTTGTCTTTGAGTTGATCTGCGCCGCGAGGTGATCTGAAGCTTTAACTTGTATTATATTGTTATTGATTTGTGTGGTTTTATACCATTTGAGAAACTTGGGATCCGGATTTTAATGAGAATTTTACTATTGCAATGGACATCGGATTTATATTTTGTATCAACTATTTGCTAGTTGATAAGTTGAATTTAGTGTACAATTTGATTTTCTTTGCTCCTTAGCTTTTGTTGCAATGGAGGGCTCCGCTTTCATTTGCTTTGTGAGTTGCTTGAGATCGACGACAAGGCTCCGGAGTTAGTTTTCTCCCTTAAATGATTTTGCACCATTTAAATCTTCTTTAGAAATTGAATTTGAGTGACTTTGTTTGTCGTGCTCTCTTTCTGAAGGACTTTGTGTCACTTGTTGAGGCTTCATGCCTTTTCTATTTTTTCAGTAGCCTTAGGGTTTTGACAACTTGATAAGTTTTCACGCCTCATTTGCTGCTGCATTGATACTTGATCAATTCTTGTCTGCACCCTCTTTCTCATGGCCTGTACTTGATGACTTCGATAGTTAGAGGAAGCTTTGCTTTTGGGTTTGAGTCTTCAGGGCAATGACTTTCCTTACGAAAGCTTTTGATATAGCAGACCCCCTTATTCTCTCTTTGAGCTTTAATCCCTATTTCCTTCTTTAAATATGTAGGAGAAAAGTGTTGTTGATTGTGTCTCAGGCATCGCGAATCCTTTGGTGTTTTATTGCTCCAATTTCATTTACAAAAGGTGAGTATTTGTTCTGCTTCCATTGAATTACTTGAGGCCATTTGTATGGATATTCTTGCTTATTTATATACTCTTTTGATTGATATTTTTTTCCTTCATCTTGCAACAAAGCATTTTGTATTGAAGAGTCTTCGTGTTTTGCTGAGAGTATTTTTCTGTTGCGTTTCAAGACAGAAAGGAGTGGTAGGTTTCACTCCAATGTTGCATAAGTTTCAAATTCACCAAGTGCTCAGAAACAAGGAACCATGCTGATTTTTTCATTCTGATTTGCAGGTTTAAATTTATTAAGAACAAGCGTTGAATTCATGACTCGGAATGTGAGGATTGCATTATGGTAATCTCTAGTCTGTTTGTGCAAAATTTTGATTGCTGCTTTTCTTGTCTGCAACATTCCTTGGATGAATTTTGATTGCTGCTTGTGAAAAATGTCTGGTCTATTTGTTCTCTTTTTTGTTAAGTGACGTAGTCTTCGAAACCTTCGTGGTCTTCCAAATTTCTGCATAGTGTTAGCGTGCGAATGCCATGGTGTAGAAATATCAATTTCCTAGCACCTCCATGTTTGCGTGCAGACATGCTGTGCCCGAAAATCTCTAGTTGAGTAGACCTTGAACCTCCGTGCAGTAGGTCATTTTCCTAGCACCTCCATGTCTACGTATAGACATGATGTGCCAGAAAATTCCCTATTGAGCAGACTTGTACCGGAAAATTTTCTGTTGAGCAGATGTTGAATATCTGTGCAGAGGTCATTTTCCTAGCACCTCCATGTCTGCGTGCAGACATGCTGCACCGGAAAATTCCCTTATGAGCAAATCTCAGGCAACTGGCGATGAACATCTTGGAAGAGTGTCATGTACCAATCTATGTGCGGCTACAGGAATTTCGCAATCTTCTTTTCTGGTCTTCAAATTCATAACCAATGTTGGGGTTTCATGGTCCTTCTATGTGAATTGGTTGTGTTCCTTTGAAAAAAGGCAGGAATTGCTGTTCTTTTCTTGTGGCAGCAACTTCGAGCAACTCTGGTGATAAATGGATTTGAAGGCTGCTGCCTCTTTGGTAGTTGATTATGATCATTTTGAAATTACAAACACTTTTGTCTGCAACACAATATGACATAAAAGAAATAAATGACTTAATAAAACATATTTCATACCTTGCAATGGATGTTTCTTTTTTGATGATCTTAGCTCGAAAGCACGAACGGTTGAACTTCTTGTTCTCTTTTCTGGTAGCACTTCGTTGCTTTGATGTTTTCTCTCAAAGTCTCTCTCAATTTCTACAGAGTATCTCTCACTTGTCTTCCTCTCACTGCAACTAATGCCTATTTATAGACATTCGAGGGAAGGCCCTAGAATTTTACGTGATTCCTGAAATGGAGGCCATGTACTCCACCACTTTTCTTAACTTCTCCCGTCAGTTGAAAGCCAGTCTTCCACGTCTTGCACAATTAATTCTTTATTTGTTTATTTTGTATTTATCTAACCGACTTTACCTCTTCTTTTGTTGCAAAAAAAAAAAAAGGAAGTCATGTTTGCACGTTTTTGAGCTTTTGGTAGAGAGAAATAAGCATTTTTTATTTATTTATAAAGAATCTGCATGTAAAACCCCCTTTTTGTTTTGGGCCTCGAACATATCTCATCTTTGATCCAATTTATATGGATTTTTTTCATGGGCTGTTTGTATATTTTATTTATTCATTTATTTATGTATTTGTTTTTTGAACAACTGTTATTTGATGTATGTGAGCAATCTGGGGCCAATCAAGTCCAAATGCCGCAGAGAAGTTCCCAATTGAATTCGGCAGCTCCTTAATAAACTCTGCAGTGTTGGAATCGCGGAACCCTCCGACTCCGATAACTCAGCTTTGAACCCCGTTGGCAACCATCGCGATAATGGTACGAAAGTGTGCAAATACTCAACTCCATAAGGAGCTTTAAATTTCTCGAAACCATGATCAGGTACATGAAAAATGATGAGTCATGCTTACAGTGTGTAGCGTCTCTTCGTCCTCCAACCTACAGAAAATTCTCCGGAGAAAAACTTTGCTAGATCATTTATAAGATCATGCATGGTAAAACATGGTTCTCGAAATTTTTTTCCCAATTTTTAAAGTCATGCCAGTGAACTTGGGTGTGGGGTTTAACGTTCGTTTTTCGTAGATGACGAGTTTGATATTAATTTATTATGGTTGACCATTATGTGAGTAGCCTAAATTTCTCATTCTTTAGTGTAAATATATTGTCTACATGGCATCTTTTTTGAATTTTGGGTTTCATTTGGATGACTTAAAATAGGTGGGTTTATGTCAAAGAAATAAAAGTGGTAAGAACCCATCTCTCTAAAGAACCAAAAAATAAAAATCCAAACATGTGCATTGTGCAAATTGAGAAAATTACAATGACCAAAATTGAAATCCAGATAAGAGACGGCGATTAAACTTCAATTTCCCCATTTGAAGTTTTATGAATAGATAATGTTGATTGATTATCGATTAACACTGTGAATGTAGAGTAAACGTAGAATAAATCAAATATAACACTGCAGATGTAGAATAAACATAGAATAAATAATGTTGATTGCTTATTGATTAACGTTAAATTTGATTTCCTGCTGATTTGTGGTGCTAATTAGTAAGTTTTTAGTAAGTTTTTACAGATCATTTTTACAAGGCATTGGACGATAATGGAATCGACACCTTCATCGATCGTCAGCTTACAAGAGGAGAAGAAATAGCTCCAGCTCTTCTTGAAGCAATTAAAGAGTCGAGAATTTCTATCATCGTATTCTCTAAAAGCTATGCGTCGTCAAGGTGGTGCTTGGATGAACTTGTCAAGACCCTTGAATGTAAAGGATCAAAGCAACAAATAGTTTGGCCAGTTTTCTTCAAGGTGGATCCGTCCCATGTACGACATCAAACGGGTAGTTTCGGAGATGCATTTACAGACCTTGCGTGCAGATTCAAAGACAACATGGAGAAAGTGGTCATTTGGAGGACAGCCCTTAGAGAAGCAGCAAATTTGGCAGGACATACTGTCATGGAAGGAGAGTATGTTATTTTCTTCCTCCTCAATTTAGTTGCGTATTTCATTTTTACTTTTTAGATCCCTATCAAGCGGCACATGCTTTTTTGGTTTGATGGATAGAAATATAGGAATTGTTGAAATATTCAATATAATTACAATACTGCCACCCTTCCCTTGTTTTTGTCCTTATGATTAAAAATTTGTTTTGTAAAACCTGTTTCATTAAAGCGCCCGAGACATAGAAAAAATGTTGATTGACCAAATGTGTCAATTTTTTTGTTTTAACTGGTAGGTATGATGCTATATTTATCAACAAGATTGTTAAGAAGATCTTAGTCGAAGTACAACGACGCACATATTTGAATGTGGCCAAACACCCAGTTGGAATACAATCTTGTGTACAACATGTGGAAGAGCTTTTAGGTGTCGGTGGAAATGGTCGTCGTGTGGTTGGGATTTGGGGGACATCAGGAATAGGCAAGACATCAATTGCAAAAGCTGTTTATAATGCAATTGCTCATAAGTTTCAGGGTAGTTGTTTCCTGGCAGATGTTAGACAAACATCGACGTCACGTGAAGGCGTAATCCAACTACAAAAGACTCTTCTATCTAAAATTCTACGTGGTACAGAGTTCAAAATTGTCGATGCTCATGAAGGAATCAGCCTTATAAAGAAACTGTTGAGGCAAAAGACGATTCTCTTAATTCTTGATGATGTGGATCAATTGGAGCAGTTAAACAACTTGGTTGAAAAGATAGAGGATTGGTTCGGTGAGGGTAGCAGAGTGATCATAACCACACAAGATAGAGGATTGCTGGAATCTTATGGAGTTGAGTTGACATACGAGGTCCAAAAGTTAGAGTACGGAAAAGCTCTTGAGCTTTTTAATTTGAATGCCTTCGGAAGGAATGAACCTCCAGATGATTATTTGAGACTCGCACGACGTGCAATAGCCTATGCTCAAGGCCTTCCATTAGCTCTTAATCTTATAGGTTCTCATTTGTGTAATAAAAGTATAGATCGTTGGCAAGTGATATTGGACAGTTACGATTCTTACAAAGGAGAACCTTATAACAGTATTCAAAGAATACTTCGGAGAAGTTTTGATGCATGGGAATATTTCATGCAACAAGTTTTCCTTGACATTGCATGTTTCTTCAAGAATGAACGTACGGACTACGTGATGCGTATACTAAAAAGTTCAAAGCTCAAAGTCCCGCAAAATTGTATTGAATTACTTGTTGAGAACGCGATAATAACTATTGAAGATAATAGGATTTGGATGCATGATTTGCTAGAACAAACTGGCAAGCATATAGTTTACGAAGAATCTTCCACTGAACCAGGAAAACGTAGCAGGTTGTGGTTTCATGAAGATGTGTATAGTGTTCTAACTGAAAAACGAGTAAGTAGAATATATGTTCTTACATGTGATTTGGCATGATCTTGAAAAGAAAAAAAAAAGATTTTAAAACAGCCCTTGTGAATTGTTTGTTATACGACTTGTTTGTTAACATTATTTCTTTTTCCATCTTAGGGAACAGAGAAAGTTAAAGGCATTGTGGTGAAGTTGCCCAAACCAGATGTGATACCCTTGAAAGCAAAAAGCTTCAAGCGGATGGTAAATCTTGAAATTTTTATAAACCGCAATGTACAATTTTCTGGACGCGTTGATTATCTGCTCAACGATTTGAGGTGGATTGAATTGGGTGGACAATTCAATATTCATAGCAAGCATACGGTTGTGTTCAATTTGCCGTCGAATTATCATCCAAGACATCTTGTTACGTTTGATGTGTCGTACAGTGGCATCAAAAAATTGAAGGGATTTAAGGTGCATACTTTGAATTATTTTGAAGCATATTTATTTAAGTGCATACTTTAAATTCTTGTTTTATTTTGTTTTTGGTTTCACAGTATGCGGCAAAGCTTACGTCTATGGATTTAAGTGGTTGCAAATTCTTGAAAAAAATCCCCGACTTATCCGGAAGCCCAAACATAGAGTACTTGGATCTAAGTGACTGTAAAAGTTTGGTTGAGGTTGACGATTCTGTTGGATTCCTTGATAAACTTGTTGAACTGTATCTTGAAGGGTGCTGTAAGCTTACGAGGTTTGCGAAAAGACTTGGATTGAGATCCCTTGAAAGGCTTTCTCTTGCTGGTTGCACAAGGCTCGAGAGTTTCCCAGAAATAGAAGACAATATGGAATCCCTACGGTATTTGTACATAGACGAAAGTGGCATACGAGAATTGCCTCCATCAATTGCTTATCTTACTGGGCTTTATGAGTTGGATGCAAGTGACTTAGATGCAACAAAGTTGCGAGTCTTGCCCAAAACTCAGCTGCTTTCAACTGACTTAGATACTTCAGATGACAACCGTACCACATTGGCCCTTCCCAATCTACGCTATCTTAGTCTTACATTAGCCTTTCCCAATCTAGGCTATCTTACTCTTACAGACTGCAATTTGTCAGAAAGTGATTTCCCGGATTGCTGGCCCACATTAAAACATCTTAATCTGTCGAGAAACAATTTTGTTAGTTTTCCGGATTGCATTACCAAACTTATCAACTTGGAGTATCTTTACTTGATCGGTTGTGAGAGGCTTCGGGAAATTGTAGAAGCCCTTCCACCAAGACTACTTGAGTTACATCTGGATGATTGCACATCCTTGGAGAAAATTCCAAAACTGCCCCCGATACTTAGGATTCTGGACTTGCGTAACTGCTTTAGACTAAGTGGCGATGTGGTGGCAATGTTGGAAAATAATATTTTGTTGAATCAGGTTGCTCTCACTTCTTCTTAATAAACTCTTGAAATTAAAATATATTAATTTTGTGTGTAATTAGTTATCCATATATTATTTAATTTGTAGGGGTCTCTTGGGCGCTCTGAATTGGAAATTGTTCTTCCAGGAAATGAAGTTCCGAAGTGGTTCAGCTATACCTTTGAACTTCCCCCAGAAAATGAAGAGGGAGAATTTAGTCAAGGCAGTGAATTTGTTTTTGAAATTCCTCTAAATTTACAAGGGGAGACGTCAGCATTGGCTCTATCTATTGTTTTTGAATCACCGACTTTTGATTTGCTTGGTGAGCATATTCACGTCAACGGAAAGCCTTTAAATCCAATATTATTTTGCGACAATGGCACAGAGGCAACTCATGTGTGGCTCAAGGTAGTGAATTTAGACGAGTACCAGCAGCAGGGAGATATTTGTCAAGTAAAATTTCGAGACCTCGGAGGCCCACTCATTAAGAGTTGCGGGGCGCACAGAATATTGCTCAACCAAGACGAACGGCTTCACTTGTCTTTGGGACCAACGAGTAGTCTTGGGAAGAGACCTTGTCCCGAGCCAGCGGATGATCATTCGAAGCGGAGGCGTATTGATATCAATGTTCCTGTCAATATTGACATTGAGGAGGAGCAAGAGCAACCGTCCACTTCAGTCGACTGACATTTATCTCTGTTTTATTAGGAGTTTGGGTACGTACTTATACTCATACATACATTTATCTCTGTTTTATTAGGAATTTGGGTACGTACTTATACTCATGCATTCCGTTTTATAGACAGCTTTTCTTCTTAATAACTTCTCCTTGTTCTACTGTCAAACGTTTGCATATAGTTAATGCGTGCGATAAATTGTAAAAATTTGAACCTTTGCGTATATATTAAGCTATTGTTGCTTTTACTCGATTTGGTTTAGCAAAGAATGCTCCATCCAAAGAATACTATCGGCGGTTAGGCGTTTTCAAAATAAATACTAAATAGTACACATCTCTTTCCTAAATTGCATCTTGGGTTTCGTGTTAATCCCAGGGAAAACTAAGAGAATGAAAAACTGCTAGTAAAGAATTAAATTATTACAAAGTTGCTTCTTCTATTTTACATTCAATATATTATATATGCAAAAGAATTAAATTATTACTGAAAACAAATCAAAATGAACAAGAATGTATAATTTCAATTCGATTTAGAAGACAAGAGCTCAGTGGGGTCATGAGTTTCGCCTATCTGCATTCACATTGTGACATTTCTTTTACCAGTAAGAAAGCGATTGAGGAGTTTCGTATCTTGCATATCTGTAGCCCTTAGGTTAATCCCCGGAAACTTTCTCGTGTTACTCTGCGGCTTGCTGTGCTATTTGCTGCCAGTTTGATTCTATGAGAATGACAGGTTATGAACACAAAACAATGAAAGGAAATTATAAAGTCCCCTGACATCTAGCTAAATACATTGTTTCATCGCCCAAGGTGATAAACTTGGTGTTGTGTGCATGGTTAGGAGTAAAAATTAAATCAGCCGGAAAATCCTTGGTAAGCAAAATATTCATCGATCAGGGTGTCGATGCAAAAGATGCATGAATAAGGATATTATTTTGCTTACGCTTGGCCATCCCAGTATAAACTTCTTAATTTAGAATACCGACAGCCAACATATAATACTGTACTTTCTTCCCACTTCTTTGGAGTTTTCTCATTTTAGACTCCTCTGTTTCAGCCACTTCTGCAGATTCAGTTTTATCGAGTAAGAGAAAAAGCGTGCAAAAATCTGATTGATGATTCGATCCATCTAGGTTTCGTGACCTTTAAAGGCCATAAATTTGCTTGCCAACTTCTCCTTGTTAAGAGCTACCAACATATTACGCTCTTTGTTTCTCCAGGAATATCGATGTCGTGTCGATATCAATGTCATCTTTAAGGGAAAAAAGTTCATTAACGAGTTTTTCTCAGAAATTCCATTCGATTGAAATGCTAAAATTTCTTGGTAAGTTTGGATGATCATTCACTTAAAATAATGTACTAGTCATATATGCATACCTAGGTCTAGCGGAAGTGATGCATCATTATCCACATTTTTGTTGATACATGTTCTCGAGGCATCAGCTTCGAAAGTTAAGCGATTGAAAAAGAATGGTTGATTCTTGATACTTTCTCTAGCATCTTCAGTTTCTATCGAGGTACATTCTTCGGTTTGCTTCCCACGATATCTTTAATGGCGAGCTAAATATACCTGTCAAAGAAACAAAGTTTTGAAACCTTTTTATTCCACAACAAATAGGTTGCACTTTCGAATTGTTACGGTTTGTTTCTCCGTCTACCTTTTTCTTTTCCTTTGGAGTATACGTCCGTGACAAGCTCTTCTTGTGAAACTATTAGATCTTTAAAGTGAAGTTTGAGTTGAAAGAGTCAATAGCCTAGAATAATTCTTGTTGTAGTAAGAATTAATCACTCCAAACATAGGAAAGAAACTTCCAAAAAGAATGTGTATATGGTATATACAGAAGCTTTTGTTATGGAGGGAAAAAGTGAAGAGAAATATTTCACGATCACCCGTTTTGCACAAGGATGAAATAGGCGAATGATGAAGAATATCTCAAATTTTCTCTTAAAGGCCCCACGTCCAGAAAAGTCGGACTACGCTTTTGTACCATAACAGAAGTTCTCCTTCCGCCGCGAGAGCATATCGTGTGTCGAAATAATTTGGTTTCGGAGTGGGTATGTAAAGCCCCTTATTGAAGTCTCGCTATGAAGGATAAATCGGCAAGGACCTAACATTTCACAAAGAAGGTTTGTAGGGGTTATAGTTTACTTATGAAAAAATGAAAAAATAAACTACGAAAAGGAAGTCAAGTCATAGTATTTCAATTTTCCACTTACAAAGGAGAGAATAAAATACAAGATCATTGGAGGTTCGAAATGTTTGATGCCCAGCAGCAAGATGATTGGAACTTCTTCTTGTAGATTACCTTCTTAACTCCACCGAGAGAAAAGAAAGCCAAAACCAAAGAATCGAGATAAAGCTGTTCTACAATTCCACGATTACATAAACTAAAAAGTTACGAATGATATGTGTGAAGGAGTATATGTATACAGCTTTTCTCAGAACACAGCAGTAGTAAACTACTTTTGTGTGGGTAAATCCCAGCAGATAAGTACTCCCTTTGATCAAATCAAGACCGTTCAATATATTTGATCTGTTTGCAAGGTATCGTGAGCATCGGTAACATTCACCAAAAAGGATTCAGGCAAATTTTCAATCTTGAAACTTGAAAATCGCATACTTTCATCCTTAAAGTGTGTGAACTTACCCAGAGCTGCATGAAAAGTGCTCTAGTGGGTTTCTTGGATGAACCAAACTGGTGCTCAATGTGTTTCCATTATAAGCTATCAAGAGCCAGAACAGATGAGTCCTCTGTTGCAACGCTAAGATGTTCTTGTCAAAACCATAAAAACTGCAGGTTTGGAAATGCAGAAGACAATGCGGTGGAGATTTCGCACAGTAACTTTTGATATGAAGTATAGTTGGCCCTTCTATATCAATAGCGAAACCTGTGAGGAAAACAAACTCACATGGATCAGAATTACGTGCCAACTCTACTTGAAACCTGATAATAAATCATATGTTAGGAGAGAGGGAGAAAGATCAGGAAAGTAGTTATCGGATAGTAAGCTTACATATCGCCAGCTAGGCCCAGGCAACAAAGATGTCCTGTACTGTGGTTTATGTTCACAGAAAGTACAGAACCGTTAACCTTAAAAGTCTAACACTTTCAGATGATATGATCGTTTCCTTTCTTCGTACTTCCTGCAAAAATTAAGTGAAATTCTAGGCTCACTTGTAATGTAGTTTGTTGCAGTAAAAACTTCGAAGCGTTATGCTAGTTATAAGACAATGGCATGACATTATGATAGTTGAAAACATGTGCTTAATTAATCCATACCTTGAAGGGACAAGAAAACTGCTCACATTGGCATATGGTTAGGGTTTAAGTCTAAAGATTGAACCTGTAAAAATGATGTATACATATAAAAGCACAACACATTTTCCTGAAAGATATTCATCACAATCACCAAATGCATCGAAGATGGTAACTTCTTATTCCACTCAGTCTCCAGAAACAAAAGCCAGGAGTTCAAATCAAAAACAACGCTGTAGTGGTATACACGTAAAAAGAAAGATCATCTCACTCTGCATTTTTGTTTGATGGGGTAGATCAGATGAAATAAATGAAACACAATGAAGTATAAAATATCAAATACTAGACGATTTGCGAGAGCAATATAGACAGTATCATAAATACACATTACGCAGGTTTTACCTGGCCTTTATTGATAGAATTGGTACCAAAGTGGACATGACAAATCCCAAAATTTATGGCTCCATCACTGTGTCCAGTTATGTACAAATTTTCAACTTTCGAAAATCCACTAAGCCGAGCTGCATTTAACTGAGTTAGTCTTTTGGTTTTGTCTCAGCAGAAAGAAAGGAGAGACGGAATCTTTTGCCAGCAGGAAGGTAGTCCTATGCAATCAAGAAAACAAAGTACCACATCACAAACTTTGAAGACAAATAATAATTGCAAAAAATAAAAGAATGTAGTATTTAACCGGTATCACCTCATCAGCGAGGAAAACTTAGAATGTGGGTATTTTCTGTAGATGAATTTTGCTATTGTAATAGTTGAGTAACAAATGGTATCTTCATATGATCTCCTTGGTAACAAGGCGAAGACTTAAATTGGAGTTTGTAGAAGATACTTTTCGATCGAGCAATCATCATAGGCATAAAGATGTCTGTTGCAAGCAAAAAGAAAACAGTCTTGTTTGCGTTTGCTTTGCTCACTAAAGCTTGAAATGATCTCCATGTCAGTGCAAGGCTCTAGTGGTTGGCCGTAATTTGATAGTGCGACCTTGAGTACATACTCATTCCAACAGAATTACCTGCCTCATCAATATAAAAAAAAATCAGTTTCATTTAGTTAAGAGAATGCACCACCAAACAACAGCTTCAGTAGCGTATGGTAATTATGATTTAGAAAGTCCAGATACCTGCAAAGCAAGTTTGAAGACACGGTGTGAAACGCCCCGCAACATACAATCGACTTGCCTTCCCATCTGCATAAGCCCATCTCAATGATGCTATAGGAATTTTGTCCAACTTATATCCAATATTGAGTTTAGATATCGAGGGTACTTTGTGTGCTAGAATCGGGATGGGAATTCAGTTCTTAGAACACTCCAGATGAAAATCTCTCCATTGTTGTACCAACAACGACTTTACTCCCAAAGGGGCATGCCCAGCATGCAGAGGTCACCTTTTCCCTTCTTGATGAAGTGATTGCAATGGATTTTCTCCGCTGTGTATACAGTTTGCTTTCTCGGAGAATGCTCCATAACGATATGAAACCATCTCTAAAAGGTATTAGAACTCTGCATTGAAACACATGACTCAAGGTTAAGTACAATAGCGGTTTCTAGAGAGAGAGAGAGAGAGAGAGTTGGAAAGGCAAGGTTTGGTGGAACCACCTTTTACTTTCAGCTGTTGGCTGAGGCAGTATGTGCATCACAGCAGTATCACCAGGAACTGGCTGGATTATTCCTAGTCGATGATTGATCAAGTTAGAATCTAAAAAAAAAAAAACCTTATATACCCAAATTTTGGAGCGAAATGAAGAGGATAATAAACTTATATATCTGATTTCTAGCAGGCATAAAAGTTGAACAGAATGCATCTGACCATGAGAAGCTGAATAAGGTATAGTGTACTTCATTTTGGCGCAATATGTTCTCGATCAGCTTTAAAACCGAGAAACATTACCAGCAGAATCTCAACATACCTGCAACCACAGTTGTCCAATACATAACTTACTGAAACAAATGAACTCGCCTATCTACTTGATCAATCCCAATTGGAAGCTGACACACCTTACATGTATGGACTATGCTGCATAACCCGTGACCAGGTTATATCTTCTTAGAAAGGATGAACATCAGCCAACATGTTCTTTTCTATGTCCCAAACCTAAGCAAAAATTGCAGAAAAACTATTAAAATGCAGTAGATAAACAAAGCCAAACACTTTAAATTTCGATCATTTCATTCATGTCGAACATTGAGAAAAATATCAGAGAAAGCATAGTGCAGAAACTTGCCTCAATGTGGTTCTTAGTATTTACATTTAAAGAGATCCCTTGGTTCTCCATAAACTGAACACAAAACATCACCATTCATATCAGATTACAAATTTCAAGACCAGCAAAGGGTCTCTAAATTTGCATTGACTAACATGAAAACCGAGGAAACAAAACACCCGAAAAATTGAAAAGAAAGTAACCACGTAATATTTATACGAAACCTGTAAAAAATTGCTTGGAACTGCATTGACAGACTCAAGTAGAGCTTAGTGTTATGCTTTTAAATAATTTAGTGCCCATCCACTGGAAATGTTGAAGAAATTATCACATATATGCCAGGTGCACGAAAATGAGGCAAGAAGCAACGTCATGCCGCAGGACAATTTACGAGAAGGGCAATAATAAAATGAGAAGGGCTAATTTTGGTACCACGAGAAATGGACTCACTTGGTTTAGGCACCCAAGTAATTTTGGATGAGTCATAAGCCAACAAATTCTGACGTTGGTATTCCATGATGGAGCAATACCACGTGGATCTATATCAACTGCCTTTAAGACTATCGAGAATTTCCTCCGAGGCTACAAAATAGATAACAAATAAGTATTGCCACTCTTAAAGCGCCTTTAGAAGCAAATAGATAAATCTGATTTTAATTTTAAGGCTTGTCATTAATTGTTCCTTGCCACAAAAGCAACAACATAAACACTCAAGACCCGACAAAAGACAAAGTTCGAGTCTATTCAGAAGTGACTTGTAACTCAAATGGTTTAGAACCTTCACTCGTGTATTTGAGGGTTTTGTTCAGCTTTCTCCCTCTAAACCACCGAGTCTAGAAAGAGAGTGGTTTGCTAAAAGAACCACATCTATGAGAGGAGTGCATTCGAATCCATATGTAAGAGGCAAGTAAGTGTCCCGGTAAAAGCCGACCTAACCCCGTGTGCGAGTCTAGAAAAGAGTTTACCGACACATTACGTGAGTAATAAAGTTTAGTTTGACGAGGAGAGAATATTAAGTCATTGATTTTCTCACACTGTGACGCCATGGTATGGGTCTTCAAATTGAATGATTAGGCTTCGTTGGGGCGAGTGGATGGAAGAGAGTAATTGGACACGATGATACGCTCAAGTGGGCTTTCGTAATGAGTGAACATGTGCGGCCCATTTCTCATCATTTAGACTTCAAATTTGGGCCCACAAACTATTTTTATATAAATAAACATTTTTCTCATGTTTAGACTTCAAATTTAGGCCCACAAGAAGCTATTTTTATATAAATAAACATTTGATCCACCGCCCATCACATAGACATGTTTTTTATCTCTTTAGTCTTTTTTTACTCTTTACCAAAAATTATTAATCTTTTTCTTTTTATTTATTTTATTTGCTATGAGTTGACTATAGGCCCATTAAAAAACATGCATAATGACAAGTAATAAAATATGTACTAAAGAAATTTGGTCCAAACAAGATTAAAGCATACAATAAGATTATTCTATTTCATTTTCGTTTTGGCTGATAATTTTGATATATTGTTACATGTTGTAATTTTTCTATTATGAAGAAATGAACCCATGTCTTGTGAAAGTCGGAATAAATACTCTATTATTAAAGTTACGTGCTAGTGTAATACGAT
This sequence comes from Gillenia trifoliata, assembly GCA_018257905.1. Classification (NCBI taxonomy): domain Eukaryota; kingdom Viridiplantae; phylum Streptophyta; class Magnoliopsida; order Rosales; family Rosaceae; genus Gillenia; species Gillenia trifoliata. Next base: position 16,334,344 of record CM031088.1, on the reverse strand, counting down.
ATGAAACTTATATCTTATTAACTTATGTTAAGGATAAGATTTTCTATTTTAACTATCTTATTAACTCCTATTAAGGATAAGATTTTCTTTTTTTATGGGTGGAAATGCGTGTGACTATTTACATGAGGTGGGGGTTTTAAAGCCTTTAATAAAGTTCAAAAGGGGCTCAATACTTGAGATACGTTGAATTAGTGTTGAAACCAATTGAAAAAGCTGAGGGTTTTTAGGGTCCCATTCTCCTTGTAAGATGGGCTTGAGTCAAAAAGAAAAGATGAAGGATATTCAAGACAAGTAAACCTAGTAGGGTAAAGGGAATGCTATCATTTCTTAAAAACAAATTTAAGTGAGACTTGCCGAGACTTATAAAAAAAGTATTTAGTGAGATTGTTGCGCTATAACGGACAAAGATAATAAAAACTACTAGTATATGTATGAAGGTCATAGGAAATAAGGAGAAACGATGTGTGTGCGAGATGAAGCGCACACATGGTTTGGATCTTTCGTATTGAAGATTTCTTCTCACCTAAGAGAAGCGAATGGTCTTTCCTCTAAGTAAATACCGAATTGGATAAGACAAGCTTTAGCTTGATATTAAAGTTAAACTATAGGCTATTTTCAATTAATTAAAGTACAATCTTTCAAATTCTTGTTATGAAAGCATATTATTTGTTTCTCATCAACAGCCACCTCTCCACAAGGTCCCATCTATTGAAAGCATTTTTTCCTAAATATTGACTCGTTAAATGGATAAAGTAGCATTACAATATGCTAAACAACAAGATTTAGTAACATCTCTCATCCACCAAACCGACACCTATACCTTTATATGTCAAACTCCGCCACAGTGATTAGAGTGCTTCTCTATATCAAGCAAATGGGAAATTAGAAACAAATCAATCACTTAATTGCGTTTTTAATCATGCGAATTCTTGAATAAATTCCCATCCCCATTTGTATAAATATAATCATAAAAAATTATCCTCTAAATATGGAAGTGATGTATTATTTGTTCATAATTATTTACCTTTTTACCTCATTTTTACTAACTACTACACACTCATTTACACATCAAGCTGACAAATTGTTGAAATCTATACGGTTTATCTTGATGGGAATTCTTATGAAAACCAGCAAATTTAATTACATCAATGCCATTGTACAAGCAAAATACAACAATCTCAACTCCCAGAAGTACTACTAAAGTTAAAAATGATTAAAAATTAGGAGAGCAGCGTGCATCAAGCGGCCCACAAAGATGCATCACAACACATGATATGACAACAAACTACTTTATTTGCACGACAAACTATTATCTTGTCACAAATTGAATCAATACCCTTCTCTTTTTGTGACGAACAAAGGACAACAGAGGAGGATGAGAAAAATGGATCAAAATCATGAACTTAAAAGAACTAGACCGTCTTCCAAGCCGCTTAAGCTCGGGTGGTTAAAAACGTTTAGACCTCGTCTAAAAATCCTGTGTTTTGAATCTCTATATAAGTGTCGTATCGCATGTATCAAAAAAACGAAGAGAGGGATGAATATGATCCACTTACCTTCTTTAGGCCTTCTCCACGAGCTTTTTCTGACAAGCATGGATGACGATCTGTGCTATCCTCAAAATCTGAGACCACCAAATTAATCCGACAGCCGAGAAGCCAAATTTCTCCTCTGCTTTGAAATAACCGACGAGGAGAGAGGCCAAGGAGGAAGAAGAAAGAGTGAGAGGAAGAAGAGAGAGAGTGAAAACTGTGAGAAATGAGCCGTTGATTGCAGTTTTTCCAATTTACGTTGGAGGAGCAATGAGACAAGATTGTGAGCGGTTTTTAAGGACAAAATACAATAAATGTTGGGTTCGGATCCAGAGAGTGTGGACACGTGGAGGGTGATTAGGTGATCTGAAACTTTAGAAGAAAAAAAAAATGTTGACGCTTTTGACTTGGCTTTCACTCCACTCACTCTCTTTGAAGATTTGTACCAAATAATGGGGTGAGCTTCCCTGGGACGGCTTCAGCACACGTGGACATGTCATGATTGATTCTACCGGGACCCACCACACGATCGGTGTTGCTGTGCTATCTGGCCCAATCTGAAACAACAGCTTGCTTTTTGACAGTTTTGTATCTAATTTAGCGGTAGGCTACGGTGAGTATCTGCTTTCATAAGCATTAGATACTACTTTTTGATTTCCTCATTCTCCCCCTCTACCATCCGCCATAAGCTTTTTAACGGTGAGATCGATGTGGCGTCAAATGTACCGCGGCAGCGTAGTCGGTCCTAATTTCTAAGAGGCAAACTTGGATAGGCGATTCCAATTGTGTATTTGGGTAACTCTCCAAAGGGAATTTTACTATAGTGTATGTATGACATACACCGAATAGATGGAGTGTGAGCGTTCTATGATGGCTAAGAATTTACTTGAGTTAAAAATTGAACAATTGTTGATGTTAGTAACTGATATACAATAATATATAACGTTGCATACTAGAATATTCATTTTCTAGCTCAAGCGCAAGTATATCTCTCAATGCGCCATAATTTCACCATTTTGTAATATTAATAAAATTTTCTTTTATATCGGATAGGAAAACAGAGAGCCAACCATTTAACTATGTTGCTAGTCAAAATCTGAACCAAGCCGAGCAGTTCGTCTTTTCAGTTGGACGGTGTTTTAGCCACCCCGTTAGATAATAAAAAACACAATAAAAACAACAAAAAATAATGGAAAATGCCTCTGTGTATTGAAATTGAAGTGTACAAGTTCAAGGCCCAAATAAGCCAAAGCATATAAAAGATGAAAGACAACAACAAACTGTGGTTTTCGGCAACGAAATGGAACAACATATTACTACGACATAGAAAAACACGACCATAAACTACTCCTCCCTCTGCCTTGTTCTTGTTGTCCACTGCTTCCTTGAGTTTTTCTCCCCAACGCATAGGCCAAAGTAGGAGGAACTGCATTTCCAATCTGCCTGTGCTTGTGGAGAATGTTGCCCGAAAACTGGCTATCCTAAATCCTTGAGACCGAGCGCATTCACGAACTGTCAGAATCACAATATAGTCAGGGGTGGAAGCACATTCCCACCTTCCCCATTGGCTGAGGATCTGTGATGATGGAGTTGGGAAGTTGCCGTCCCAGTCAAGCCTTCCGAACAGGCCTTCCACACAATTGGCGCTTGGCCGTGTTAGGCAGGCACCATGGGATTAAGTCAACAATCTGTCCGGTAAAGAGCTTCACCTTTTTCGTCTGGAAGGCATTGCCAATCAGCACCTGGCCGCTTTGGAATCCTCTGGCATCGAATGAGGTTCGCTCATTCATTTCTTTCGAAATGTGATCCAGTCAGAACAGCCATCTCCCCTCGCATTTCTTCTGGAACCATGAGATGGGGGTCGCCTTTCGTACTCAGATTGACCTTGGATGCACCATTTCCTACAGCTGGGAGATCTCCAATTGTATCTCCACAACCAGTTATGGAACGGAAAGAGACTCCGCCTGCAGTACTTCGAACAGCAGCATAATATAGTTCCCTGACAAATTGATCTTCAACTCGGTACACCAAAGACATGCATTGGCTCTGGCCACTCCTGGGAGAATCTCATCTGGCGCAGCTGCCCATATAGTGCTGCTTTCGTGACTTCAGGAAACTCCATAGCTCCAGCTTCTAGAATACCAAACCTCACCTGGTAACCCATCTCAGAAGTGAAGCCACCTGATCCAGACGGAATGTCTGTCCTTTGTTGAAAGACACCAAGTTCCTCTACATTCTCCCAGGAGGAAATACTTTGGCGGAAAGTAATGATCAGCAAAGGACAGAATGCCAAAATCATTTCACACTGAACTTTACTCCAGTACTTGGTTGAACCTATTCATTCCAGAAGAAACCCTGGCATGGAGGTCCTCCGTTGATAATCCGCTTGCCCCGGCAGTGGCAGATCATTCTTCTTCTCATCAAGTGCTTTAGCCAATTCAGCAGCTTCAGACGTTGAGATGCAATCATCGAGCAACTCCCACATTTCTCCATTACAGCCCTTAAGATCCACATTGGTTATTGATAAACACCAGTGACTCGGGGTGGTTCAGTTTGAAGCACAGCAGGCTCTTCGTCTCAATTGCCCACTTGGTTAATGAAACGCCAGCCGGACGCAGCCCTTCAGATTGACACACCTCCAGTTGAGTACACCAGTTTGATGGTCGCCGGCAATAGCGACCAGACCCATTACAAGGATTCGCTACAGATACTCACAGAAGAAGATATGCTCGAAGGTGACGGAGCACTGCATACTGGAAGATCACTCTTCTTTCGACTTCACATTTTCCTTCTAAATTGACTTCACATAACCAAATCAATGCGCTTAAAAACTTAAATCGTAATCCTCCAGATTATTGTCGGTGCTTTTATTGGGCTAAATTGGGCATGGTCGAGCCTTAACTCTCCAGCATACCCAGCCCCAAAGCAGTGAAGAAATCAACATACCCTCTCTTCCCACAACGACTTGTCGTTTCTATGGCTTTTTAGTCGTCTTGCTGTTGCTGATCGTGGTGTAAGCGAGCAGCAGGTGGAAGGCAGGAGGAGGAGAAGAAAGAGAGATGGCGGTCCGAGGAGGTGCTAGTAGTGGACCTCCCGGTAAGCTAAAAATTTCGAGCCTCTTAGCTTTTGAGTTCATAGTTCTATTTATTAAATGCTTTTCTCCAAAAGTGCTTTTGGTTGATGAATCTTTGATTTACAGTGCGGTGTGGGCAAATGCACTTTAGTAATGAGAGTGTTTGAAACCCTAAAGCATCAAATCCAAACTTAAAAATTCACGGTTTTCTACACAAGTAATTCCTCTCTACTCTCTCTCTCTCTCTCTCTCTCTCTCTTAATTTACACATAATAATATAGATTTTTGTGATTGTTTTTGTTTGTGTGATGGTAATTTTGTAGGTGAGGTTGGACGAGGAAGCGAGAGGCTAGGGGTTCAGTGGTCACATTGAATGGCCGTCGACTCACCTCCTCTCCGCCCCATTTCGAGGTCTTCCTTTTCATCCTTTCTAAATGTTTGTTGTGATTTCAACTCCATTTCGTAGTAAAAAACACTTAAAACACCGTTTTTTTGAAAAAAATGAAATCCGTCTACTCAAGCTGTTGTACGACGTATTATGCACAGCTGAGCGAGGTTGATAGCTAGGAGGCTTTATTTTAAGTAGTTTGATTCACCAGAAGTGTTTTTCACTAACGTGCGATTTCTCCAGGCTACTACTCATTCAACCATCCATTTGAGTTTTGTTTGTATAGCATTAAAAACCACCGAAGCACATGTTTTGTGTGGCGGTAGTCTTTGAGATGGCCTCTTGTGGGGAGTACAAAGTAGATGTTGCCTCGTTTGAGTCTGCAACCTTGCCTGGTTGCGGAGTGGGATGGTTTTTCGTATGCTTATTGATCAGAATCTCGCCACCCTACACGAGTTTAGTTAAATTTTAGGCCTTTATGTATGAAATTTTTGTGAAAACTTTCTTGAATTGGAAACGACCCACATTTTGTTTTCAAGCATCTTGTACCTATGACGTTTGTGTCATCCTTTTTGTCTTTGTGTTATCGAGGTAAGAAGAAGATCTTTGATCTATTCATCGTTGATGAAGTCGGGAAGATGGAGCTATTCGATTCATCTTTCTTCCTATTTCATTTTAAAGATTAGAAGTCCAATGTCCCGTTTTTGGCCCTCGGTCCCAATTCCAAAAATTCGGTCGTGATATACCCTGTAGTGCTTTCCTCAAAAGATTCCATTGTTTTGCTCTATAATCTTATGATTTCCTTGGCTTGTTACACTACTACACATTTTATCAAGTGTGGTTATGTTCTATGAGTAGAAATCGAGGATGATATATATGATTTTCTATCGAAAATAATAAATTCAAAGTGGAAAGTCTTCTTTTAGGAGAGTTATTTAATTGCTTGTTGCATGGAATTTGGATTTGGTGATTGAACAAAACTACGTGTATGAACAATGTACTCAATAGGCTTGGGATCAGAAATGGAACTTGAGGAACAGTAGGACGTTGGGTCACAAACCGTGGTTTATATACAACTTATTGTTGGTTTACTTGTCAAGTAAGCAACTGCCCTGGAAATCTGATTCCCGTTGTTTATGTCCCTCGATTCTCCTTTGATTAATGAGCTCTTGTAAATTTACTTTGAAGAAACTAAGCTTAAAAGCACAAACTGTACAAGAAGTAGGCAAATCTTGGGCCAATCTTCTCCATTCCCCCTCTGAAACCTTTGTGTAAGCAAGGGGCAACTTTGGATTTTTAACTTGAAAAGAGAAGCGGGCAGCGCTTCATCTGGCAAGCACCGAAGCTCAGGGCACCTCGCTATTTGCAAGCTTTGCAGAGAGCTGAGGTGTGAGGGACAGGGGTTGAGGCCATTTAGGTACTGTTGAAAGTGAACGAGCAAGGGATTCCATATCCAAAAAATCACGAAGATGAGGAAATAAAAGCATGATCATGTATATGAAAAATGACGAGTCTTGCGTACAGTGTGTAGCGTCTCTTCGTCCTCCAACCTACAGCAAAACTCTCCGGAGATCATCTGAAGCTTGAAAAAGTGATCTTGAGATTAGATCGTCGAAGCAGTCCTCTCCAAATTCCTCCAAAACTTTTGTCTTTTCTGGTTGTAAGAGATCTTCAGCCATCCACAACAAAATCAACTTCGATTTTGGGGAAGATTGAACAATATGCAAAACAACGCTTGAGATGTTGAGGTGGATAATGGCCGGTAGATTACTACTCTCTTGGTCTGACAAAAATGCCCACGTCTATTTTTGTTTTAACTTTAACTCATTTACAATGCTGCCATTAAACTTCAACTTATTTATAAAAAATGTCTGTTTTTTTTTTTTCCTTATTATTAATAAATGCCCATTAAGTGTTTATTATTATTATTATTTTTAATCTCAAGGGCTTTTCATTAAAGCTCCCTTGTTTCTTTCCCACTTTTTTAAGTCATGCCGCTGAACTTCTAAGTGTGTGGGGTTTTACGTTCGTTTTTAGTAGATGGCGAATTTGATACTAATTTATTATAGCTGACTATTGTGTGAGTTAGCCTAAATTTCTCACCACTTAGTGTAAATATATTGTCTACATGGCATCTTATTTGAATTTTGGGTTTCATTTGGATGACTTAAAATAGGTGAGTTTATGTCAAAGAAATACGAGCGGTAAGGGTCTGTAGACACGTAAATTTCAGCGAAATAAATGTTCATCAACAAATTAAATTTGACTCGGTAGGGCTTACGTGGCGCATACCATGGGTCCCGCAAATTGCACACATGGCACGTGACTCATCAAAATTGGATGAGTTATCAAGAGTGACACGTGTCAGCATCTAAGACCTCCGTCAAACAAATCAAACCAAATACACAAGAGGAGAAATTAAACCTAAATTATATCAATTAGGGTTTAATTTCCTAAATTAAAGATTATGATTTAATTAAGAGCTAAATTAAATAATTAGCTCAAATTAAATCAAATCAGAAAATCAATCCCACAAATTACAGGATTTAGATTGGGATTCTAAACTAATACCCAATCCCTTGCCTATAAATACTGTGCTCATTTTCAGAAGTGGAGGACTTCAGAAAAACGAAGTAAGTCCAAGCCTTTGGAGAAAACCCGAAAGTTATCTAGCCAAAGCAAACACCAAAACACCCAAACACTCGTGTTCTTCATCAAGCTCATGGAGAATCAACAAGCACAACACACGTGCCTATTCATCCACCACCAAGGCCGAAGACCACCCACCACGTGACACTGCTCGTGGTTTTGTTCACAAGCCCGATTCAAGATCAAGTGTTCACCACCCTTGAATCGAATTCTACTTTGGAGATCGAATAAGAGGAATATTCTTGTAAAAGAATAAATCCCAGAGATTGTAACCCTAATTTTCTCATTAATACAAATTTATTTTGTACGCGTGTTCTTGTTTCATTTGTTGCAGGAAATTTCGTGCTTACAGGGTCTATTTCTAAAGAACCCAAAATAAAATCTAAACATGTGCATTGAGCAAATTGAGAAAATTACAATGACCAAAATTGAAATCCAGATAAGAGACATTAACTAAACTTCATTTACCCCATTTGAAGTTTATTGATAATGTTGATTGATTACCTATTAACACTGCAGATGTAGAGTAAATGTAGAATAAATAAAATAGAACACTACGGATGTAGAATAAACATAGAATAAATAATGTTGATTGCTTATCGATTAACGTTAATTTGATTTCCTGCAGATTTGTGGTGCTAAGTAGTAAGTTTTTATGTAAAAAGAATGACTCGTCAAAGGCGTTGTATTGCGTCCATACGCTTTGCATGACGTACTTCTCTTTATTTTTCTCATCGAAAAAGATAGAGAGAGAAAAATTATTTGTCCAAGAGAATCATTTTATAATGTAACTGGAAAAAATTGGGTGGTACGGACTATTCAATGATACGACCAATGTCATTTAATGGTTTCAGATTAATTTGCAGCGAGCTCCAAATGAATCTTGAACCATTCAATGGTTGGACTATTAAATAGTACGTACCATCCAAATTTGACACTATGTAACTGAAAGAAAAAAATGAAAGATTAGATGTTCCCAACTAATCACAGTGTGAAGGGGAGATGGATTGGCCCATCAAGATTACGAGTTCTATGAATATTGCAAAAAGAAAAAAATTCGATCACCAGGACAAAGACTACGGTTTTTTGTGCTTGATTTGTGTATGGACAATGGCGGAGTTGATCCTATTTTTTGTGCTTGATTTGTATATGACTAGGGTTTCTGAACTTCTGCAGTTGCAAGGTTAAAGAACCATCCTGGTGCAAGAATGTTTACGGTGAGTCAAAGTAACAGGGATGCTGTAAAAGAAGATAAGCTGTACATTAGGCGTGAACAAATTCATTAGGTGTGCAATTAGAGTAATCCCTTAATTGTAGGTTTTATAGCTTAATTGTAGGATCTATACAATTGATCAAAGTATATATGTACTTAATACGAGATTCTTCCAGTAATAATATAACAAAGTCTTATTCAAAACCCTATTTTCAAGTTGGTATCAAAGCGGGTTCGAAAGAACAAGTCTCTCTCGAAAAAAAAAAAAAACCTTAGCTGCACTCTTGAATCGGTGTTGCAAGGGCTTGAACAAAACTACTTATCTCACCCATCAAATCATATCTCCACCACCACAAATCTTCCATCAACTGCTTGCATATTCTATCTCACAAAATCCCAATAATTCATAATGGAAACAGGTGACACCCAATCGTCCGACACTACGCTTAACACCAAGTCTATCATTGTTCAAACTGAGGCGTCGAGTTCAATGCGGGAATCACCCTCCTTTGAATCGGAATTATGATATGTGGTCTCAAATCATTGAGATGCACATTTGCGAACGTGAAAAACTCGTATATTTGCGGCAAAAGCAATGTATTGATCGGATAGAAAGTACGACAAATGGTATGCTGAAAACCAAAGGAATCAAGCGATGGCTATTGATGTCGATGGCTCCGGAAATCATGAGCGGTACATATGCTTGCCTTTTGCTTTGAAATGCGGAGTGCTCTCTCAAAAAGCATTCTATGATTCTGGAAGTGATGGTGCGAGTGTATACCTTGAATCAAAAGGCCTTTGCTGCCACACAAGATGGAAAAACTCTCTCTGTTTATTATGGAGAATTGACTGAAATTTTTCGTGAATTGGATCACGAGTGATAAGGTAATCATGAAGCATGCGATGATGTTCACGGCATATAAATCAATTGAAAGGCAAAGAGATTGCACATATTCCTTCTTGGGTTGGATGGTGATTCGAACAGATTCGTGGCGAAATGTTGCGAAAAGATCCTATGCAGGTGGAAGAATGTTATGCACTAATCCGCCGTGAATCTATTCGACGCTCAAGATGAATGGAAACTGAAACTGACCATGGTGACCGAAATCGATCAAATCGAGGAGCAGTCCTCTCAAAAACAACGGGACGGAGGAAGAAATATTAATGGTGCTGACAAGTCCCTCTACAAATGTGATCATTGCGGAGAAAATGGTCACACCAAGCTCGATACTTTGAACTCGTGGGGTTTCCGGAATGGTGGGACCATAACCGTGATCCACGGAAGAAGAATTCAAAGAGGACTTCCCTTGCTTTAGATTGTTGAAACAAAGACGGATAATGATGATATCCTTGCAGGAAGGTCTCGGCATTGGTAGCATTGCGGTATTAATGGCGGTAGGTTTTAAATATGTACGCATGTGTTTCTAATAGTGCATGGATAATTGATTAGGTGCTGGATCATATGACATTTGATTCTAGAAACAAGTCTCACCCCTTAAACCATTCTCAAAAGGTTTGTTTCCACTTATAGCAATGGTACTCTGTATACAGTTCTTTGGGGAAGGATCCTTGTCAATCAACGATACTTTGAATTTAGATTCTGGTTTTAGTTGTTCCATCTTTGGATTATAACCTTACGTCGGTTGCCCAAATAACCACTGCCTTATTTTGTGTTGTAATTTTTGTCCTAAATTTTGTGTGTTTAAGGACATCCAAGACAGGCAAGCAGAGTGGTTATGGTGTTAGGCGAGAAATTTGTATTACTTGGACTTGGTGCCAAACAGGTTCGAACAAGTTGCTTCAAGCTTTGGCAGTGAAACGGATCTAGGGAGAAGAGAAAATCGACATCTGGTTATGGCATCGACGTTTTAAGGGCATGCTTCCTTGATTATCTCGAGATTATTTCCTACAGTATTTGCAAATTTGATGTTTCTAGTTTCATTTGTGATGTTTGTGAACTTGCAAAGAGCCATCGTGCTTCTTTCCAATCAAATTTGAATAAGAGTTCAGTTCCTTTTATGGTCATACATTCTGATGTTTGGGGACCGTCAAAGTCACTACTTTGGGTGGATGTCATTGGTTTGTTACTTTTATTGATGATTGTGTACAAGGATGACTTGGTGTGCTTGATGAAATCTAAGGGGAAGTGAACTTGTTATTTCAAAATTTTCATAAAATGAGATTTGAGTACTCAATACAATGCAAAGATTCAGGTTCTCCGCAGTGATAATGGAGGAGAATGTTTTGAAGTTCTGAATTTCAGCGTGTTATCAACTTTATGGAATTGTTCATCAAACCACTTGTCCCTATACACCTCGGCAAAACGGGGTGGCGGAGCGGAAGAATCGTCACTTACTGGGAGGTTGTCCGGGCTTCATTGATAGAAGCTCATATGCCATTGTCCTATTGGGGAGAAGCACTTACCTCTGCGGCATATTTGATCAACCAGTACCACTCTAGCACTATTGATTTTTGAACACGATCTCAAGCTCTCAGAAACGGTTGTTGCCCCAACAGTCCCAAACTTACCTCCACATGTCTTTGGTTGTGTAGCATTCGTACATCTACAAAAGCATCAGCAGAAACAAGTTGGTAAATTTACTTTGAAGAAACTAAGCTTAAAAGCACAAACTGCACAACAAGTAGGCAAGAGAGAAATATGACGCTTACGATTACAAGAACTGTGGAGCCACCAAATTAAACGTCGTAGATCATATATGTATGTTGTCGACTGTTATTTGATGTATGTGAGCAATCTGGGGCCAATCTTCTCCATTCTCCCTCTGTATCAGGTAACTTGTCTATTAAAGTGTAAGACAAGTCCGAATGGCGCAGATATTTCAAGTTCCCAATTGAATTCGGCAGCTCCTTAATAAGCTCTGGAGTGTTGGAACTGCGGAACCCTCCGACTCCGATAACTCAACTTTGAACCCCGTTGGCAACCATGGCGATAATGGTACGAAGGTGTGCACATACTCAAGTCCATAAAGAGCTTTAAATTTCTCGAAACCGTGATCATGTACATGAAAAATGAGGAGTCATGCTTACAGTGTGTAGCGTCTCTTCGTCCTCCAACCTACAGCAAAATTCTTCGGAGACAAACTTTGCTAGATCATTTATAGCCCTAGTTTGGGATTGAGGTGATTAAAAAAAAAGCTTAAAAGCTAGATCATTTATAGCCCTAGTTTGCTAGATCATTTATAGCCCTAGATCATTTACTTTGAAGAAACTAAGCTTAAAAGCACAAACTGTACAACAAGTAGGCAAGAGAGAAATATGACGCTTACGATTACATAGAACTGTGGAGCCACCAAATTAAACGTCGTATATCATATCTGTATGTTGTCGACTCCGATAACTGAACTTTGAACCCCGTTGGCAACCATGATGATAATAGTACGAAGGTGTGCAAATACTCAACTCCATAAAGAGCTTTAAATTTCTCGAAACCATGATCATGTATATGAGAAATGATGAGTCATGCTTATAGTGTGTAGCGTCTCTTCGTCCTCCAACATACAACAAAATTCTCCGGAGTCAAACTTTGCTAGATCATTTATAAGATCATGCATGGTAAAACATGGTTCTCGAAAATCCCCTCCAGCTTGAGAAAGTGACCTTGAGATTAGATCATAGAAGTCTTCTCCAAATGCACTGTTATGTCAACTGTTTAGACACATGCTAGGGTTTAGGGTGATCTGTGTATAGACAGTTGACCTAATCGTGCATAAACAATCGGTACCATCAAAGTTCAACTTATTTACAAAAATGCCACCACCTCCTAAACTTCTACTGATTTACAAAAATGGCAACACATTTTTTTTTTTGAACTTTAACTCATTTAGGATATTGCCATTAAACTTCAACTTATTTATAAAAATGTCACCGTTTCTTTTTTTTTTTGTCCTTATTATTAATAAATTTCCATTAAGTAGTTTTGATTAATTTTTTTTAATCTCAAGGGCTTTTCATTAATGCTTCCTTGTTTTTTTTCCCAATTTTTTAAGCCATGCCACTGAACTTGTAAGTGTGGGGTTTTACGTTTATTTTTCGTAGATGACGAATTTGATACTAATTTATTATGGCTAACCATTGTGTGACTTAGCCTAAATTTCTCACCCCTTAGTGTAAAAGTATTGTCTACACTACATGACATCTTATTTGAATTTTATTTGGATGACTTAAAATAGTAAAATAGGTGGGTTTATGTCAAATAAATAAGAGTGATAAGGACATATCTCTAAAGAACTAAAAAAAAAATCCAAACATGTGCATTGAGCAAAGAAAATTACAATGACCAAATTGAAATCCAGATAACAGACAGCGACTAAATTTCATTTACCCCATTTGAAGTTTTATGGATAGATAATGTTGATTGACTATCAATTAACACTGCAGATATAGAGTAAACGTAGAATAAATAAAATAGAACACTGCGGATGTAGAATAAACATAGAATAAATAATGTTGATTGCTTATCGATTAATGTTAATTTGATTTTCTGCAGATTTGTGGGCTAATTAGTAAGTTTTTATGTAAAAAAAATGACTCGTCAAAGGCGTTGTATTGCGTCCGTACGCTTTGCATGACGTACGTATGTTTATTTTTCTCATAGAAAAAGACAGAGAGAAAAATTATTTGTCCAAGAGAATCATTTTATTATGTAATTGAAGAATCAAATTTCAATGGTACGTACTATTGAATGGGTTTAAAATTCATTTAAGACCCATCGCAAATTAATGATACGTACCGGCCAAAATTTTTCTTTAACTGAAAGAAAAAGATGAATGATTAGTTGTTCCCAACTAATCACAGTGTGAAGGGGAGATGAATTGTCCCATCAAGCTTACGAGATCTATGAATATGACAAAAACTACGGTGGGCTGGTAAAAAAAATATCCAATGCCGGATACGGCTCCTGTTCTGGACAACTTTGTAAGCAAAGATTCTTAAAGACATGGGAGAAAGAAGTCCCATCTTTTCTGGCAATGACACCAATTGCTCACATTACAAAAGGTACTGAAAAGAAGTCACAAGTGGGAGAGTAGAACTCTCCACCACAACACAGCCGTGTAGGATGTAAATAGGATTGGAAGAAAAGTTCTTGTGTGTAATATATGTACAAACACCTCTCTATATAAAGAGGGAGAGAGAACAATGTAAATGTGTGTAGAACCATGTAGCACCCATATGAGAGAGGAAGAACATAAGTCTCCTCCCATGTGGCGTGAACGTGTGACAAAGGTCTAACACCAAACAAATCACGAAATCAAAGGAAACAAGTCCGGACTCAGTTGGAGCCGACTTTTGAGTGGAAATGGAAAAAGGAGTGCAAAAGAAAAAAAGAAAAAAAGAAAAAACAGGGGTGTGAAGAAAATCACTTAACAATCTAAAGTGCTTTTGTTGCAGCATTTCAAATCAATTGTGTATTTTGTGCGTTTAAACTTTTCTAGGTGCAAGATTGGTTTGACATACGAACATAGTAGCATCATGTTGCATTGCATCGTGTCGGTGCCATGAGGTGAAAAAAGGAGCGCGTCAGAAAAGAAGGATAAATCACTGTTGATGAAACCAAGTTGGCACGAAAATTCCTCTTCACATAGAAAGTAGAAATCACTTTTGAAACTGCTCGGTAGAAATCACTTTCGAAAGGAAGTTGCCACGAAAGTTCCTCTCCACGTTGAAAGGTAATAGGTAGGAAACTGCTTGGTAGGTAGGAAGAAAAGCATGAGGACTGATATAACAAGAGATCAGAGTCCTTGAGGGGACTACCGCTCCACACTTCATACTCCAATTCATTGAGAGGCTCTTTTCTTCAGTTTATTTGGCTTTAATTCTCCTATGGCCAATCAACTTGTCTCTTCTTCTTCCTTGAGTACTCTTTCATGGAGATACGATGTGTTCTTGAGTTTTAGAGGTGAGGATACACGCACCAATTTTACAGATCATTTACACAAGGCTTTGGTCGACAAGGGAATCTACACCTTCATTGATCACCAGCTTAGAACAGGAGAAGAAATATCTCTGGCTATTCTCGAAGCAATTGAAGAGTCGAGAATTTCTATCATTGTATTCTCTGAAACCTATGCATCCTCAAGGTGGTGCTTGGACGAGCTCGTCAAGATCCTTCTATGTAAGCAATCAAAGCAACAAATGGTTTGGCCAGTCTTTTACAAGGTGGATCCGTCCCATGTGCGAAATCAAACGAGCAGTTTCGGTGACGCATTTACAAAACTTGAGTGCAAATTCAAGGACAACAAGGAGAAGATCCTCTTATGGAGGAGTTCTCTCAAAGAAGTAGAAAATTTGTCAGGACGTACTGTCAAGGAGGGAGAGTACGTACATTGCTTCCCCTTATATAGTGTGTTTATATAGTTAATTTCCTACAATAATGTACATTACTTCCCCTTATATAGTGTGTTTATATACTTTTTGTTAATATCACAGATTAAATGTTCACTGATTGCTAGTGCAAAACAAGTTCACTGATTAAATGTTTGATTTGTTTTTAACTGCCAGCTATGAAGCTACAATTATCAGCAGCATCGTTGAGGAGATCTTAGTCCGAGTACTTGATGGCACATATTTGAATGTGGCCACACACCCAGTTGGAATACAATCTTGTGTACAACATGTGGAAGAGCTTTTAGGTGTCGGTGGAAATGGTCGTCGTGTGGTTGGGATTTGGGGGTCATCAGGAATAGGCAAGACATCAATCGCAAAAGCTGTTTATAATGCAATTGCTCATAAGTTTCAGGGTAGTTGTTTCCTGGCAGATGTTAGACAAACATCGACGTCACGTGAAGGCGTAATCCAACTACAGAAGACTCTTCTATCTAAAATTCTACGTGGTACAAAGTTCAAAATTGTCGATGCTCATGAAGGAATCAGCCTTATAAAGAAACTGTTGAGGCAAAAGACAATTCTCTTAATTCTTGATGATGTGGATCAATTGGAGCAGTTAAACAACTTGGTTGAAAAGATAGAGGATTGGTTTGGTGAGGGCAGCAGAGTGATCATAACCACACAAGATAGAGGATTGCTGGAATCTTATGGAGTTGAGTTGATATACGAGGTCCAAAAGTTAAAGGACGACCAAGCTCTTGAGCTTTTAAGTATGAATGCCTTCGGAACAAAAGAACTTCCAGATTATTATTTGGGACTCGCACGACGTGCCATATCCCATGCTCAAGGCCTTCCACTAGCTCTGACACTTACGGGCTCTCATTTGCGTAATAAAAGTATAGATCGTTGGCAAGCGATATTAGACAGTTACGATTCTTACGAAGGAGAACCTTATAACAATATTCAAAGAATACTTCGGAGAAGTTTTGATGCATGGGAATATTTCATGGAACAAGTTTTCCTTGACATTGCATGTTTCTTCAAGAATGAACATAAGGACTATGTGATGCGGATACTAAAAAGTTCAAAGCTCAAAGTCCCGCAAAATTGTATTGAATTACTCGTTGAGAAGGCTATAATAACTATTGAAGATAATAGGATTCGGATGCATGATTTGCTAGAATAAACAGGCAAGCGTATAATTTACGAAGAATCTCCCACTGAACCAGGAAAACGTAGCAGATTGTGGTTTCATGAAAATGTGTATAGTGTTCTAACTGAAAATCGGGTAAGTAGAATATATGTTCTTACATTTGATTTGGCATGATCTTGAAAAGAAAGAAAAAAAACAGGATTTTAAAACAGCCCTTGTGAATTGTTTGTTATACGACTTGTTTGTTTACATTATTTCTTTTTCCATCTTAGGGAACAAAGAAAATTAAAGGCATTGTGGTGAAGTTGCCCAAACCAGATGTGACACCCTTGAAAGCAAAAAGCTTCTTGCGGATGGTAAATCTTGAAATTGTTATAATCCGCAATGCACAATTTTCTGGACGCGTTGATTATCTGCCCAACGATTTGAGGTGGATTGAGGCCCCGTTTGGTATTGTTTTTTTTCACTAAAAATTGCTTCACTTTAAAGTTAAGCAGATAAAAAGTGTTTGGTAAAAATGAAATATACTGCTTATTTTTAAAGTTATAGTATTAAAACAACAACTTTTAAAAACAGCATGGAGGTTGCTTTTAAAAGCTGCTTTTATAAGCAGTTTTTTTTTAAAGCACAGCAACCCCAAACTGGCCCTGAATTGGGTGAACAATTCCAATTCAGTTTTCATAGCAAGCATACGGTTGTGTTCAATTTGCCGTCGAATTATCATCCAAGACATCTCGTTACATTTGATGTGCCATACAGTGACATCAGACAATTGAATGGATTTAAGGTGCGTACTTTGAATTATTTTGAAGTATTATTTATTTAAGTGCAAACTTTAAATTCTTGTTTTATTTTGTTTTTGGTTTCACAGTATGCGGCAAAGGTTACATCTATGAATTTAAGTGGTTGTGAATTCTTGAAAAAAATCCCCGACTTATCTGGAATCCCATACATAGAGTACTTGAAACTACGTGGCTGCAAAAGTTTGGTTGAGGTTGACGATTCTGTTGGATTCCTTGATAAACTTGTTGCCTTGAATCTTAGTGGGTGCTCTAAGCTTACGAGGTTTGCAAAAAGACTTAGATTGAGATCCCTTGAAAGGCTTTCTCTTGGTGGTTGCACAAGGCTCGATTTCCCAGAAATAGAAGACAATATGGAATCCCTACAATATTTGGACATAAGAGAAAGTGGCATACGAGAATTGCATCCATCAATTGCTTATCTTACTGGGCTTTATAGATTTGATGCAAGTGGTTATGGGTTCCGAGTCTTGCCCAAAACTCAGCTGCTTTCAACTGACTTGGATACTTCAGATGACAACCGTACCACATTAGCCCTTCCCAATTTATCAGAAACTGATTTCTCTTTGCCTCTCAATTTAAGAAGACTTGATCTGTCGAGAAACAATTTTGTTAGTCTTCCGGATTGCATTACCAAACTTGTCAACTTGGCGGATCTTCACTTGAGCGGTTGCGAGAGGCTTCGGGAAATTACAGGAGCCGCACATCCTTGGAGAAAATTCCAAAACTGCCCCCGATACTTCGGATTCTGAACTTGGCTAACTGCTTTAGACTAAGTGGCAATGAGGTGGCAATGTTGGAAAATAATATTTTGTTGAATTAGGTTCCTCTCTCTTCTTCTTAATAAACTCTTGAAATTAAAATATATTAATTTTGTATGTAATTAGTTATCTATATATTATTTAATTTGCAGGAGTCTCTTGGGCGCTCTGGATTGGAAATTGCTCTTCCAGGCAATGAAGTTCCGAAGTGGTTCAGCTATACCTCTGAATTTCCCCCAGAAAATGAAGAGGGAGAATTTGTTCAAGACAGGGAATTTGTTTTTGAAATTCCTCTGAATTTACAAGGGGAGATGTCAGCATTGGCTCTATCTATTGTTTTTGAACCACCGACTTTTAATTTGGATTATGTTCATATTCACATCAACGGAGAGCCTTTAGATCCAAGATTATTTTACTATAATCACACAGAGGCACCTCATGTGTGGCTCAAGGTAGTGGATTTAGACGAGTACGAGCAGCAGAGAGATATTTGTCAAGTAAAATTTCGAGAACTCGGAGGCTCACGCATTAAAAGCTGCGGGGTGCACATAATATTGCTCCACCAAGACGAACCGTCCACCTCATGTGTGGAGCAAGGGCAACCGTCCACTTCAGTCGACCCACATTTATCTCTATTTTATTAGGAGTTTGGGTACGTACTTTTACTCATACATATATTAATGTTTGAGTGATTTCATTTGCACTTTCCAAATCTTTTAAGGTGCTGGTGCTGGTGCATCCCGTTTTATAGACGGTTTTTCTGCTTAACTTCTCCTTGTTCTACTGTCAAACGTATGCATTTTCGCACATATAGTTAATGCATTGCAGTAAATTGTATAACTTGAACCACACATGAGTTGGTTTATAAAACGAATGCTCCATCCAAAAGAACACTATCAGCTTCGGATTGGTGTTTTCAAAAATAAATACTAAATAGTGCATCTCTTCTTTCTGAATTGCAAGATGATGTTCTTATTTTACAAACTTCAAAAGTGGAACGCAAGGAACAGTAAGGCGTGAATAAAGGGCTACAAACCATGATTTATATGCAACTTATGGTTAGTGTCCCTCGAGTTCTATTTTTTATTAGAAGGTTATGTTTGCGTGTATAACCAGTCATTTCTATGCCTTTTCAAATATACAAACTGCATCTTCAGCTTCGTTGTTAATCCCAAAGGGAAAACTAAGAGAATGAAAAACTGCTAGACCGAGAGAGTATAATTTCATTGATGTAACTTTGGTTTCCTGATTATATATGCAAAAGTTGCTTCTTCATATTTTTACATTGAATATATTATATGCAAAAGAATTAAGTGTGCCAAACAAATCAAAAATGAACAAGAATGTATAATTTCAATTCGATTTTGAAGACAAGAGCTCATTCGAGAGGTCATGAGTTCCGCCTATCCCAAGGTTCTGTTCGGCAAACGCACTTCTTTCTCGCCAATGATGAAAACGATTGAGCCGTGTCTTGCATATCTCGTGGCCCTTAGGTTAATCCCCCGCAACTTTCTCGTATTCTCCCGCAGCTTGCTATGTGCTATTTTAGCAACGCTTGATTCGCACGACACAGCTTATGACACAAAACAATGAAAGAAAGTTATAAAATCCCCACAACATCTAGGTAAATACATTGTTCATCTCCCAAGGTGATAAAAACTTATGTGCTGGTTAGGTAAAAATTCGTAAAGTAAATACCGTGGTAGCAAAATATCTAATGATCACAGAATCGATGCAAAAAGATGCATGAATAAGTGATGTGCTTACGCTTGACGAAACCATATCGCTTTCCACTTGGCCGACTTGACTAACCTTCTCATCCCGTCGCTCTTCCCCGTCATCGGAGTTTTCTCATTTTTCGACTTCATCCGTTTCATCACTTTACCCTCGCAGATTCGAAAGTTTTATCGAGTAAGAAACAAACAACATAAAAATCCGATTGACGCAGTTCACCATCTAGGCTTTGGCCGACCTTTAAAGGCCATAAATTTTCTTGCCAACTTCTCCCTTGTTAAGAGTCGCCTAACATATTCTCATTTCCTTTCGATTTTTCTCCAGAATATCAATGTCCATGTGTCGTATATCAATGTCATCTTTTAAGGGAAAAAAAGTTCATTAAAAGGTTTTTCTCAAAATTCCATTCAGACATTGAAATGCTAAAATTTCTTGAAGTTAAGCCTCGGATGATCATTCACTTAAAGTAATGTGTGATACTAGTCATATGCATACCTAGGTCTAGCCGATGAACATCATCATCCACACTCGCGTGATCCGTATTCTCAAAGAGATCAACTCTGAAAGTTAGCGGTTGAAAAGATAGTCGAAAGTTCTTCGATACTTCTCTAAAATCTCTCGCCTATCCTGTGTACATTCTTCGGTTTGCTTCCCACGATATCTTTAATGGCAACAGCTAAATATACCCCCGTCAAGAAAACAAAGTTTTTGAAACTTTATTCCACAACAAATAGGTTGCACTCGCACTGGTACCTGGCTTTTTGTTTCTCCGTCTACCTTTTTCTTTCCTTTGGCAGCACGTCCGCTAATGCCTCTTTCTTTGTGAAACTACGATCTTTCCGGTAAGTTGAGTTGAAAGAGTCTAATAGCCTAGAATAATTACCGTTGTAGTAAGAATTAATCACTCAAACATAGCAAAGAAACTCTTCAAAGGATGTGTATATGGTATATACCGAAGCTTTGTTATGGAGCGAAAAGAGTGAAGGGAAATATTTCCCGATCACCGTTTACCTCGTGCAAGGATGAAATAGAGCGAATGATGAGGATATCTCTAAATCGCTCCTTAAGAAACCGATCCAAAAAGGCCGACACGCTTTGTACCATAATAAGTTCTCGTTCGCATAAGAGCATATCGAACTGCCAAAAATGAATTTAGTTTCGGAGTGGAGTATGTGTGAAGCCCCCTTATTGAAGTCTCCTTTATGAAGGATAAATCTGGCAAGGACCTAACATTTCACAAGAAGGTTTGCATGGGTTATATTTTACTTATGAAAAAAATCAAAAATAAACTACAAAAGTCAAGTACCGTATTTCAATTTTTCCACTTGCAAAGAGGAGAATAAGGCCAAGATCATTGGAGGTTTGAAATGTCGATGCCGAGCAGCAAGATGATTGAACTTCTTCTTGTAGATTACCTTCTTAACTCCCCGAGGTAAAAGAAAGAAAAACCGAAACGAAAGAATCGATAAAACCGCTCTACAATTCACAAAGGCTCGCATAAACTAAAACTAATAGATACCCGAATGATATGTGTGAAGGAGTATATGTATGCACAGAATACAGCAAAGAAAAGAGAAACCCGCTTTGTGTGGCGTCGTCAATAAAAGAGTAATTCCTTCATCAAATCAAGACCGTTCAATATATTTGATCCGTTTACCAAGGTATCATGCGCATCCGTGTAGTATTCACAAAGACTCATCGGGCAAATTTTCAATGCCGCAAAACTTGGAAAATCGCATACTTTCATCCTTAAAGTGTGTGTAGAACTTACCCAAGAGCTGCATGAAAAGTGCTCTAGTGGGTTTCTTCGGATGAATCGAACCGTGCTCAATGTGTTTCCATTATCGCTTATCAAGAGCTGCACTGCATGAGTCCTCTTCCGTTGCAACCCCGCCAAGATGTTCTTGTCAAAACCATGAAAACCTGGTGTTTGAAATGCAGAGGTAGACAAATGCCGGTGGAGATTTCACTTGCAATGTGCTTTTGAATATAATATAGTTTGCCCTTCTATATCAACAACTGTGGGCAAACCGTGAGGAAAACAAACTCACATGGATCGACCACGTACCAACCTAAAGAAACCCGCTAAATCAATCATATGTTAGGAGAGAGGAGAAGATCAAAGAAAGTAGTTATCGGTTAGTAAGCTACATATCCTTGACTAGAGCCGACAAAGAAGATGTCCACCGTGTTTATGTTCGCGTAAAGTACGTAACCATTAACCTTAAAAAGTCTAACACTTTGGATGATATGATCGTTTCCTTTCTCTTCGTACTTCCCGCCAAGAATTAGTGAAATTCACAAGGTTCACTTAATGTAATGTAGTTTGCTTGGCAAAGAAAAACCTCAAGCGTATTGCTAGTTATAAGACAAATGGCATGACATTATGATAGTTGGAAAAACATGTGCTTAATTAATCATACCTCAAGTGGACAAGAAACCTGGCCTTCATTGGCATATGGTTCTAAGCCTAAGTCTAAAGATTCGAACCCGTAATTGGTATACATATAAAAAACACAACACATTTTCCGAAAGCAAATTCATCACAATTCACCAAATGCATCGAAGATGGTACTTACTGCTCCACTTTGATCTCCGTAAACAAGAAGCCGGGAGTTCAAATCAAAAACAACGTTGTGAGTGGTATACCGCGAAAGAAAGATCATCCTCACTCGCATTTTGCTGTTTGATGGGGTAGAAATGATGAGAGCAAATGATACGTAGTACAAAAATATCAAATACTAGATGCATTTTGCGAGCATAATATGAGAGCAAGATTGCAAATACACCTCGCATCTGCTTACTCGTTGCTTCTTATTGATAGAATTGGTACCAAAAGTGGACATGACAAATCCCAAAATTTATGGCCCCCACCACCGTGTCCCTTATGTACAAATTTTTAACTTTCGAAAATCCAAAGAAACCAAGCCGCATTTAATCGAGTTCCGTCTTTGATTTTGTCTCGAAAGAAAGGAGAGACGGAATACTTTTGCCAAAGAAGGAGTCCTATGTAATCAAAGAAATCAAAGTACCACATCACAAACTTTGAAGACAAATAATAATTTGCAAAAATAAAAGAATGTAGTATTTAACCGAGGTATCACCTCATCGAAACTTAGAATGTGGGTATTTTCTCGTGATGAATTTTGCTATTGTAATGGTTGTTGAGTTGATCAAAATGAAAGAGCCTGTCACCATGGATCTCCTTGGTAACGAAGGCGAAGACTTAGATTGGGTTTGTAGAAGATACTTTTCGACGAGCAATCATCATAGGCATAAAGATGTCCCGAATTACCAAGCAAAAAGAAACAATCTTGTTTGTGTTTGCTTTGCTCACTAAAGCTTGAAATGATTCCCATGTCGGGCCGTGCAAGGCTCCGGTGGTTGAAGCCCTAATTTGATAGTGCGATCCTTCGGTATACTCATTCAACAAATTACCTCGCTCTATCAAAAAAACAAAAAAAAATTCAGTTTCATTTAGTTAAGAGAATGCATCATAAACAACACACAACACACTCTTCAGTAGCGTATGTTAATTATGATTGAAGTCCGTATACCGGCAACAAGTTTGAAGACACCCGTGTCGACGCGCCCTAACATACAATCGACTTGCCTTCCCATCCGCATAAGCCTCCATCTCAATGATGCTATAGGGAATTTTGTCCAACTTATATCCAATATTGAGTTTAGATATCGGAGTACTTTGTGTGCTAGAATCGGATGGAAATTCAGTTCTTGGAACACCTCCGTGATGAAAATCTCCATTGTTGTACCCAACAACAACTTTTACTCCCAAAGGGGCACGCCCAAAGATGCAGAGGTCACCTTTTCCCTTCCCCGATGAAGTGATTGCAATGGATTTCCTCCCACTCGTGTGGCTGTGGATTTGCTTCGAATGTCCCATAACGATATGAAACCATCTCTAAAATTATTAGAACTCTGCATTGAAACACATGACTCTAGGAGTTAAGTACAACCAACGGTTTCTAGAGAATCATGAATAAGAGAGAGAGAGAGAGAGAAGAGAGAGAGACCTGCAAGGTTTGGTGGAGACTACCTTTACTTTCAGCTGCTTTGGTTGAGGCAGTATGTGCATCACAGCAGTATCACCATGAACTTCAGCTGGATTATTCCCTGATGCAATGATTGATCGAGTTAGAATATAAAAAAAACCTTATATACCCAAATTTTGGAACGAAATGAAGAGGATAATAAACTTATACATTTGATTTCTGAGGCATAAAAAGTTGAATAGGAATGCATCTGACCATGAGAAGCTGAATAAGGTATATAGTAATTTCATTTGTAAATATGTTCCCGATCCAGCTTTAAAACCGTAAACATTACCAGCAGAATTCCAACATACCTGCAAACACAGTTGTCCAATACATAACTTACTCGAAACAAATGTGAACTCGCCATTCACTTGATCAATCCCAATTGAAGCTGACACACACTTACATGTATGGACTATGCTGCATAACCGTGACCGAGGTTATATCTTCTTGAAAGGGATGGAACATCAGCCAACATGTTCTTTTCTATGTCCCAAACCTAAGCACAACATTGCAGAAAAACTATTAAAATGCAGTAGATAAAAACAAAGCCAAACACTAAATTTCAATCATTCATTCATCGAACATTGAGAAAATATCAGAGGAAAGCATAGTGCAGAAACTTGCCTCAATGTGGTTCTTGGTAAAAAATTCCCACTTAGGAGGCTGTAATTCTTTCCTGGTGCTCAAGAAGGAAAATGAATCCTTTCATTTTATTATATTGATGGATAATATTGGAATGTTAAACTCTACTTCTTTCCTTTCAAGTTTTGATGAATTTAGCTGTTTACATGGTAGATCATTTATGGAGTGACATGTCTGCCAAGGTTTAAGGAGAAGAATCCTCAGCTGGAGGTGGTTACTGAACTCATCCGCGGTCAGCATCCAGCATTTGAAGGGCTTATTCAGAAGTCTCTCTCTCTCTATAGTACCCGTGCACGCAGTCACCAGCACTCATGGTCACTGCATAAGACCTTAAGTTGTAATGAGTTTCCTTGTCGATGCACAGAGAACAAGAGCGAAAAAGGTATGTGAAGAATATGGATTCAGAAGAGGTTCTTCAATATGCAAACCGGTTAAGAAATCAACTGGGAAGAAAAGTGGTAAAACTGAAGACTAGACATGTAACTAAAAATCCTAGCGTGCAGGGTACCTGGACGACGGATGTAAAGTTTTGAGGACAAGAAAAACAATCGCATCTCAAGCAGTTTCTACTGGTCTGTGATGTAATGCAGCTCCTAGTTTGTAATTGAAGCAGTTCCGAATTGGCAGTCGAGTCGGTTGTTTACTTCAGCAGTTTGTTTACTATGAATATGGGAATATGGTATTATGTTCCTGGTCAAATAATTTAACCATCAAGAAGCTCTATGAGATTATGATGAGCTCCTCAATTGATGCTTACATGGAAAGTGACTGCCAATAATCGAAATATGACACATTAGAATATACATGGCCTTGTATGTTTTAATTTTTCTTATTCCGAGAAGGGAAATGAACCCTTGTCTTGTGAGTCGAGATAAATACTCTATTACTAGTTGCGTATGCTAGTGTAATACGATATGAAACTATCTTATTAACCATGTTAAGGATAAGATTTTCTATTTTAACTATCTTATTAACTCCTATTAAGGATAAGATTTTTCTATTTTTTATGGGTCATACGTGATACCTATTTACATGAGGGTGGGGCTTTTAAAAGCCTTTAATAAAGTTCAAAAGGGAGTCAATACTTGAGACGTACTTAGTTAGTGTTGAAACCAATTGAAAAACTGAGGTTTTTAAGATCCCATTTTCCTTGTAAGATGGAGAACGAGCCAAAAAGAAAAGATGAAGGATATTCAAGACAAGTAAACTCATAGTAGGGTAAAGGAATCCCATCATCATTTTCTTAAAACAAATTTAAGTGAGACTTGGCGAGCGAGACTTATAAAATAAGAGTATTTTAGTGAGGTACGGGCGCACTATAACGTACAAAGATAATAAAACTACTAGTCTATGTATGAAAGGTCATAGGGGAATTAGGGTTTATGTGTGTGCGATGAACTACACACATGGTCCGGATGCTCGTATTCAAAGCAGATTCTCTCTCCTGCCCAAGAGAGCACGAATAGTCTTCCTCTAAGTAAATACCCTCGAATTATGCCAAGACAAGCCCCAAAACGATATTAAAGTTAAAACTACAGGCTTATTTTCAATTTAATTAAAGTACAATCTTTCAAATTCTGTTATGAAAGCATATTGGCTTGTTTCTCATCCAACCGGCCACCTCCACAAGGCCCCATCACCCATTAAAAGCGTTTTTCCCTAAATATTGACTCATTAAATGGATAAAGTAACGCATTACAATATACTAAACAACACAAAATTCTAGTAACATCTCTCATCCACCAAACCGACACCTATACCTTTATATTTTGGCTACACTCCATCCGTGATTAGGTGCTTTTCATATCACAAATGGGAAATTGAAACAAACCAATCACTTAATTGCGTTTTAATTCATAAAATTCTGGAATAAATTCCATCCCATTTGTACAAATATGTAGTCATAAAAAATTATCCTCGAAATATGGAAGTGTATTATTTGTTCATAATTATTTATCTTTTTACCTCATTTTTACTAACTATTACACACACTCACACATCAACTCGACATATTAGAAATCTTACAGTTTATGCAGTAGAAATCTTATGAAAACCAGCAAACTTAATTACATCAATGCCATCAGACAAGCAAAATGCAACAATCTCAACTCCCAAGTACTACTAAAGTTAAAAATGATTAAAAATTAGGAGGCAAACGCGGCATCAAACGGCTAAAGATGCATCATACACATGATATGACAACAAACTACTTTTATTTGCCTGACAAACTATTATCTTAATCACAAATTTAATCCAATACCCTTCTCTCTTTTGTGACGAAAACAAGGACAATTCAAAGGGGAGGATGAGAAAATGGATCAAAATCATGAACTTAAAAGAACTAGACCATCTACAAGCGGCTTAACGTGGTTAAAAATAAAAGTTTAGACCTACGCCTAAAATCCCGTGTTTGAACCCTCTCTAGCAAAAGATCGCATGTATCGAACGAAGAGTAGGATGAATATGATCACTTACCTTCTTGGAAGCCTTCTCCACGAGCTCGACAAAACATGGACGATGATCCGTGCTGCCCTCAAAATTGTAGATGTGAGTCAAAGTTTAGACGAAAGAAAGGGAATGTAAATAGGGTAAATACTAGAGTCCTTTTATTATAAGGAAGGATTTTGTATATATCCTAGCTTTTTATTTGTTTCCTTATAAGCTACGGATTGTATATGTATTTAGTTCGACAATAAATAATAATAAAAAGATATGACCTCCAAAGAATATTCTTTTTGGCATCGAGCCTTGTAACCCTAGAAACTACCACACAACAGGTGTACTGGGGACAGCAAATGCTAGCCAAGGCGTACGTGGAAGTCGCTGGTCAGCCGTGAGTAATATCATCAAATTGCTCAAGTGCCCTTTCGTGTGTAAGTCGAGATGGCTAAAGGTGATTCACCTTGAAGTTGAGGGTGGTTCCCTCAAACCACTTAACAATCGTGTATTGAGTCCCGTTGTTATTCTAACGATGCATCTCACCTCGTGCCCAACACTCGCGTGAAGTTGGAATGGATCCAATTACCCTTTTGGTCCAAGGTATTGGAGATGCATATTGCCGGACGTGGTCGAAAAGGCTTCGTGACAGAAGTACCAAGGAACCCGCCGAGGACAAAGGCTGAGTACGTAGACGTGGAGACCGGAATGCCATAGTAAAAGGGTGGTTGATTAATTCCATGGAACCCGCGCATCATGGGATTTTTTATTCACCCGCGTGCATCGGCTAAAGAAGTCTCGGGAGGAGGTGGCTCCTGACTTATTATGATGGTTCGATTCATCCCCCTCCAATACAAATATCAGGCGTGTTCTCTTAGCCTCCAAAGTGATCAACATACTGTGCTGGATTCTTGATTCGTGCAACCGATCATATGACGATGATAAAAACTTCTTGTTTCAATATATGACAATGTCTCACAGAAAAGCATAGCGACCGCTAATGGGACTTTGTCCCCGTGTGTGGTGTAAGCCGGCACCGTGCAACTCTCCCCATCTCTTAATTTACATCGTTGCTTATTTGTTCCATCATTATCCCATCACTTATTATCAATACCACAAGTCACCGAACAATTGGATTGTGTTGTTCTAATGTATCCGTCCTTTTGTCTACTTCTGTGATATCTGCACTCAAGGAGATAATTGGGCGTGGCACTAAGAGAGAGGGGTTGTACTATGTTGATGACGTCGTTTCGTGTGGCTAATGCGGTTC
This sequence comes from Gillenia trifoliata, assembly GCA_018257905.1. NCBI lineage: Eukaryota > Viridiplantae > Streptophyta > Magnoliopsida > Rosales > Rosaceae > Gillenia > Gillenia trifoliata. Next base: position 16,306,290 of record CM031088.1, on the reverse strand, counting down.
TAGAGCGTCACATGCTAGTAGTTTGCAAGAAGTATGGTATTGCATCGTCTGCTAGGGCATGCACTGCTTGGATATTTAGGGCTTATGTTGCCTACTTTATTTATAGAATAAATTAATCGACTTACATTGTGAAGTATGTATTCTTGCTAAAAGCCATCGTGCTTCGTTTCCTTCTAGTATGAATAAAAGTGTATGTGCCGTTTAAACAGGCACTTCGATGTTTGGGGGCCATCTCCCAGCTGTTCTTCCTTCGAGAATTAAAATGGTTTGTTACATTTGTTGATGTTGCACTCGCATGACATGGCTATATGTGTTGAAAAATAAGAGTGATCTTGGTTCAGTCTTCGCCTTTCTCATGATCCACTCACATTCATCTCGTGATTAAGTACTACCGGCCTCGACAATGGTGGTGTGAGTACATTGCTTGTGAGTTGTCCGAGTTTCTGTGGATCGTGGCATTCTCCATGAAACGACTTGCCCTTATACCCCGTAACATAATGGGGTTGCTTAATTAAACCGGGCCACATCTAGAAACCACACGTGCTCTTCCGCTTGGAAAGCCTCGGTCCCTAAGATTTTGGCATGAAGTTGTTACTTATGCGGTCTATGTGATTAACCGTACATGCCCTCTCGGGTTCTCAACTTCTGTACACCTCTCTCTCAAGTCCTCGCCTCAACATGCTCCGCAGCGCTCGACTCATACTCTCTCCTCGAGTACTGGGTGTGTGTCGCTATGTGCATATTCAAAAATTCATCGCACCCAAGTTGGATCCGTGTGCTCTCCTGTGTGTTTGTGGGTTTCCTCACCTCATCAAAAGGCTACAAGTGTTATCACCCCGAGACTAAGCATATGTATGTCACCATGACGTGACTTTTCCGAACTCTGGAGTTTTTTATCCTTCTCGCATGCTTATCTCGCATCACCAGGTGGGGAGAACACTATTGGTGATCCTGGAGTGGTTGGATCTAGGAGAAGACATTAAGTTCATGCAAAAGACCGAACGTGCCGCTGTACTTTCCGACCGATGTGCTAATGTTGCCGAGGTTCGTGTGGTTCCGCCGTGTCCGAGCAAGTATATGAAGCAAATGAAACCGCCGTAACTCCGAGCAAGTATATGAAGCAAAGGAAATTGACATGTCCGAAAGGCCGAGACAGCGGTCCGCCATGACCTATCCAGGACGTTCTCGCGAGCCCAAGAGATACCGCAAAGAAATACAAAAACCGAACTGCTAATGTGCTTTTCCCTCTAACTCCAAAGTGCTGTCCAATGAATCTTCTCTCGAATATACCTCGAGGTAAGTATCGTGGATGATTATGTAATTAACACAAGTGATAATGTGAATGTGTATAGGTTGTGCCACTAAGACAAAATCGAGGTGTGCCACCTCGATAGATTCTCTTCCTAAGGAAAGGTGAAGTATCAATAGCCAACTATGTCTCATGTGTGTTGGAAATGTGCCCTAAAACCAATCATTATACGACAGATACTTTTATGGACATTTCAAATGTTAAACTAATTTAGTTTAATATAAAGGGCATAGATTATTGTTTATGTAGTCTCATATAAATGTTATATGCTTAAACAATAAGTCCAAGGAATATGTGCTTAGTAGAATGTAATCTAAACAAGTTAGGTTCATGAGACCATCTCCCTCGATCATAGACATATCCTAAACGTTCGATCATAGGATTGTCAATTGGGCATTGACAACTGCTAAGATCAACACATGTTATGTCTTCCTCAAAGGGAGAGTGACTAGTCTCGAGTCATTGGTGTAATCGACACTGTGACAAGCATGTAGGTGCTCAATATGGAATGAGTCCATCGAACGATCAACGATGAGTTTTCATGATCATGTCACATGAGAACTCATAGTCGGGATAATGCAAATTAGTCCTTTGACCCGAGGCATCACAACTTGTCTTGTGGCGAGGTCCTTGATCTTTGATTATGTCAAAGTCACCCCATCCGAGGGTGTCCACGGCATAGTTGGGGTTAAGCTTACTTAGCCATGGAGACAAAGTTGAATGCGCAACAAGGGATCTCTAACCTTCAAACCGTCACACAGGGAGAATACTCTATGATATGATTAAGAATCTCTAGCTGCAGGTATGAATAAGATTTAGAAATCGTCTAAATCATATTCAATGTAATCATATAAATAAGTGAATCACATTGATAGTAGAGAGATATGAATAAACATCAAACCAAACAATGTGGTCGAGAGTATTGTATTAGAGAAGGACCGTATTGCATTGCAATCCTAATCGAATAGGTTCTCCACTTTCCTCGATTAGCTTGGGTAGCTATGACATACTCGCTAGGTGTCACTCATGGTTTGTGGATGCCCTATAGGTGTATAATCACTTAAGGGAGAATTGAAAGTATGTTTCAATCTTCGGAATTGATTCGAAAGAGTTCTAATCCTCCACGCTCGCTAAAAGGAACCTAATGGATCGTACACCGAGTAAGGTAGAGTTTGATGAAACAATGGAGATGAGTAAGAATAATTAAATGGTTTAATTATTTATGGCAAGAATTAATTAATATGTTAATTAATCAAACAAATAAGTTTGTTATAGACTCGGGTTAGTTTTGGGCTCCTAAGGCCCAATGGGCTTCCGAACGCTGCTTCCATCAGCCTCTAAGTTGTATGACAACTTAATGACTAATAATACATTAGGGCCCAAAGAGCCCAATGAACCTAAAATGGTCAAGCCATTTGAGATCGTGTAGCAAACTTGCTTTAATTGCAAGTTTGCCACAACATTGTGAAAAAAAGATATAAAGGAAACTTTATAACATTTTCAATTTAGTGGTTTTTGAGAATTGAGAGAGTGAAAGCTCTCTCTCTTCTCTCAAAGAGGCCGGCTCCCCTCAGAGGAATTTAGCTAGCAATCTATTTCCCTCTAGGACACTCATCTTCTCATCAAGACTCTCCTTGGTGTGGAGACTTAGAGGTTCCCTACTTTGGGAACTTGGAGAATCCGATTCATCCATCATCATCCAAGCAAGTGAATGAAGACCCTCTCCATGGGTGATTAGCCTTGCTTAGGCAAAGAGGAATCTACAAAGGTATACATGATTTCTCAACTCAAAATTTGTTTTGATTTGAGTCTTGGTTCACCCATATCTACTAGGCTTTAATTTTCTTGGGTAAAGTTCCGTTTGTTGCATAGAAGCATGTTTCCACCTCAATTGTTAAATGCATGCTTAATGATGTTGCTTAATGAACTCCGGTTAATCCGCAATTTTCCTTCAATGTGGTGGTCTTTCTGCACCAGAACGCCAAACCTTGGTGAACAATATGGATTCAATTAAAGTACCAACTCGAGTGCAGGAAGTCATGATCCAAAGTGGGCTCACAATGGATGAGGAAGATGTTGGCGTTTACAAAAGAACAATACATGGGAGGTGACGTGTTTACCTAAAGGAAAAAGACCGTTGGATGTCAAGTAAGTGCTTACAATTAAATACAAAGCCGATAGGTCGATAGACAAATACAAAGCGAGGTTGGTGGCTAAAGGATACACTCAAACATATTGTGTAGATTATCAAGAAACCTTTTCTCTCCAACCACAAGATGAATACCCGTGACGTGTTCTGATTTCTTTAGCCGCAAATATGGATCGGCCATTAAAATAAACTTCTTGATGTGAAAATGCTTTTCTCTATGGAAATTTGAGGAAGAAGTGTATATGGGATTTCCCTCTCCGGGTATAGTGCTTATGGAAATACTGAGTATGTCGGTTGCGTAAGTCACTCTATGGACTTAAGCAATCGCCTCGTGCGTGGTTTGACAGTTTACCCAAGTTATGAAGAAGAATGGGTATCACGTAGCCATTCCGATCATACATTGTTTGTTAAACGGAGAAAAGGTAAAGTGATGTACTTAATCATCTATGTAGATGACATGATTATTACCGGAAATGACCATGATGAGATTTCAAAGCTGCGTATCAATTTGAAGCCGAGTTTGAAATGAAAACCTAGGAGACTTGAAGTATTTCCTTGGGGTTGAAGGTGCTCGCTTCAAGAGGTATTTTCTTGTCGCAACGTAAGTATGTGTTGGATTTATTAAAGGAAGCCGGTATGGTCATGTGTTTACGACACTCCTATTGTTGAAAAGCATCATCTACATTTGGATCCAGACGTGTCGTTGATAAGCGGGAGATATCGTAGACTTGTAGGAGACTAATTTATTTAGCTCATACACGTCCGTATATTGTATATGTTGTAAGTGTGGTGAGTCAGCTATGCATTCACCGAGTGTAGATCATATGACTCACACTGCTATGCGTATCCTAGCATATTTGAAGTCCTGCACTGTGAAAAGTGAGTGTTGTACAGAAGCACGTGGCATTTGATAATCGAGGTTCACGGATGCCGATCAAGGTGAAATGTGAGTGATAAGATCTACTTCCTGGGATATTTCACTTTTTGTAGGAGGGAAACTTGGTTGGGGCGGGCGAAGTAAAATGTAAAGTGGTATCATGGTCTTCAACGTCGAGTATTGGGGGCATGGCCCATGGCATTTGTGAAACTGGCTTCGAAAACTTCTCCTGAGTCTCGGAAGTTAAGTCAAAGGGAAACCATGAAGCTAGCATTGTGATAACAAGTCAAGCAAGAGATATAAATTATAATCCGGCAACATGACAGACAAAACATGTGAAGGTTGATCGGGTATTTCACAAAAACAGAAGCTCAGAAGAAGATTGTGTCTATACCGCTTGTGAATTCTGAGGAACAACTCTATGCATGTTCTTACTCACAGCCGTATGTAGTCGTAGTTTGATGACTGACTTGTCAAGTCAGGGCATGTGTGATATATGCACCAACTTGAGGGGAGGTAGATGTGAGTCAAAGTTTAGACGTAAAGAAAGGAATGTAAATAGGTAAATACTAGGAGTCCTTTTATTAGGAATTAAGGATTTTGTATATATATCCTGCTTTATTTGTTTCCTTTATAAGCTACGGATTGTATATGTATTTAGTTCAAGAAATAATAATAAAAAGATATGAAATTCCAAGAATATTCTTTTAAAATCGAGACCACCAAAAATTAATCCGACGGCCGAGAAGCCAAATTTCCCCTCTCGCGAAAAATAACCTGTAATTTACTAGAGAGAGGCCAAGGAGGAAGAAGAAAGAGAAAGAGAGAGAGAGAGAGTGAAAACCGTGAGAAATGAGCCGTTGATTGCGCTTTTCCAATTTACTGGAGGAGCAAATGACAAGATAATGAGCGGTTTTTTAAGGACAAAATACAATAAATGTTGTCTTGACGTAGAGTGTGGCCACGTGTGGAGGGTGATATAGATTTTAAGTAATTCTCTCTCTCTCTCTTAATTTACATAATAATATAGATTTTTGTGATTGTTTTTTTGTTTGTGTGATGGTAATTCAGGGTGAGGTCGACAAGGAAGCGAGAGAGCAGGTTCCGCGTGGTCACATCGACTACTGCATGTGCCTCCCCTCTCCTCCACCATTTCCCTGTGTCTTCCTTTCATCCTTCTCTCTCTTAAATGCTCGATGCTTCACTCCCCCACTCCATTTCGTAGTAAAAACACTTAAAACACCGTTTGAAAAACTAAACCGTTGACTCAAGTGTTATCACACCCACTATTATTGTACCTCGATATAAAAGTTGATGGCCGGTGAGGCTTTTTATTTCGTAGTTTGATTCTTGGAAGTGTTTTTCACTAACATTAACAAACTTTCTCGTGCTACTACACTAATTAACCATCCATTTGAGTTTTAGCCGTATAGCATTAAACCTCAAGCATGTTTTTGTGTGGCACCGCAGTCTGACGGCCTACCTGTGGGAAGTACAAAGTAGATGTTGCATTGTTCGAGCCGGCAAAGGCTCCGAATCACAGGATAGTTTTTCTCGTATGCGTATTGATCATGTCCCGCTCACCCCTACACAAACTTAGTTAAATTTCAGCTTTATGTATGAAATTTGTGAAACTTTTCCTTGGTTAGACGAATTCCACATTTTGTTTTCAAGCATCTTGTATACCTCGTGACGTTTGTGTCATCCTTCTTTGTGATGTGTTATCGCAGAGAAGATATCGATCTATCTATCAAGCATGAAGTCTGGAAGATGGAGTCTCATTCAGCCCATCTTCTTCCCCGCCGCTTTAAAGACTCGGAGTCCAATGTCCCGTTTTTGGCCCTTGGCCCCAATTCCAAAATCTTGGCCGTGATATACCGCAGTTCACTTTCTCCTCAAAGATTCCATTATTTTGCTCTATAATCTTATGATTTTGCTTCGGCTTGTTAATTACTACACATGCTCTTATTGTGGTTATGCCTCTAACGTAGTTGGAATCAGATGATATATATGATTTTCATCGAAATTAGTGTGCAAATTCAAGGCGGAAAGTCGTTCTCTTTTTGAGAGTGTTATTAATTGCTTGTTGCATGGAGTTGGATTTGGTGACTCGAACAAAACTACACGTATGGACAATGGCGGAGTTGGATCCTGATTTTTGTGCTTGATTTGTATATGACTAAGGTTTCGAATCCTCGCAGCTGCAAGGTCAAGAACCATCCTAAAGTGCAAGAATGTTTACAGGAGTCAAAGTAACAGTGGATGCCGTAAAACAAGATATATACTCCTAGCTGGTAGCTTTATCGAGTAAACAATAATCGTGGTCGTTATATGTACTCACAGGCTTGAGATCGTAAATGGAACTCGAGGGACAAATAGACGCTGGGTTAGAAACCGTGGTTTATATACAACTTATTGTTGGTTTACTTATCAAGTGTGCTAAATCGCCCGGAAACTCGATTCCCGTTGTTCATGTCCCTCGACTCTCGTTTGATTAATGAGCTCATGTAAATTTACTTTGAAGAAACTAAGCTTAAAAGCACAAACCGGCATAAGAAGTAGGCAAGAGAGAAATATGACGCTTACGATTACACGTAACCTGGGTGGAGCTACTCAAATTAAACGTCAGACATCATATCCGTATGTCAAGCCGACTGCTATTTGATGTATGCGAGCAACTGGGCCAATCTTCTCCATTCTCCGTCAGACGTAACTTGTCTATTAAAGTGTAAGACAAGTCCAAATGGCGCGTATATTTCAAGTTCCCAATTGAATTCGCACCTCCCTTAATAAGCTTTGCAAAGTGTTGGAACTGCGGAACCCTCCGGCCTCCGATAACTCGGCTTTGAACCCCGTTGGCAACCACGGCGATGATGGTACCAAGATGTAAATACCAACTCCATAAAAGAGCTTTAAATTTCTCGAAACCATGATCATGTACATGAAAATGACGCAGTCATGCTTACAGTGGTAAAAGCGCCTCTTCACCCCTCTCCAACCTACCGCAGAAAATTCCCTCCTGAGACAAACTTTTGCTAGATCATTTATAAGGTCATGCATGGTAAAACATGGTTCTCGAAAAATCCCCTCAAGCTTGAGTAGAAAGTGACCTTGAGATTAGATCATCGAAGTCCTCTCCAAATGCACCTGCTATTTCAATTGTTTAGACACATTAAGGTTTAAGGTGATCTCGTGTGTGTACTTAATCATAAATAGTTGTGCCACTAAAGTTTAACTTATTTATGAAATGCCACGCTCCTAAACTTCAACTTATCTACAAAAATTACGCCTTATCATCATATTAGAATCAATCTAAAATCGTGCTGAGGTATGCATATCCTCACGAGGAGGCACCTCATGTGTGGCTCAGGTAAAGTGGAATTTAGACGAGTACCAAAGAATGTGTGGGAGAGATTTGTCAAGTACAATCTGGAAGGATCGCTACTAAAAGTCGCGGGGTGCATGTATTGCTCAACCAAGACGAACTATTTCACTTGTCTCTTGGGACCAACGAGCAGTGTTGGGAAGAGGCCTCGTCCGGAGCGCCGATGATTATTCGAAGCGGAGGCGTATTGGATATCAATGTTCCCGTCAATATTGACATTGAGGAGAGCAAGAGCAACTGGCCCACTTCACGACCGACGATTATCTCTCTCTCGTTTTTATTAGGAGTTTGGGTACGTATTTTTACTCATACATATATTAATGTTTCGAGTGTTTTCGATATATATGTCGGTGTTGGTGCATTTCGCTTTATAGACGACTTTTCTTCTTAATAATTTCTCCTTGTTCTACCGTTGCCAAACGTTTGCATTTTCGCACATATAGTTAATGCATTGCAAGAAATTGTATAATTTGAACCACACATGAGTTGGTTTATAAAAAGAATGCTCCATCCAAAAGAATACCATCTGTTGGCCGGATTGGTGTTTTCAAAAATAAATACTAAATAAGGCATCTCTTCTTTCCGAATTTCAACATGATGTTCTTATTTTACGAACTTCAAAAGTGGAACGTAGGGACAATAGGGCGTTAATAAAGGATTTCAAACCATGATTTATATATTAGTGTCCCTCGAATTCTATTTTCTTTTGATTGGAAAAGTTCTCTTTGCATGTATATCCCGTCATTTTTATGCCTTCTCAAATATAAAATTGCATCTTCAGTTTGTCGTTAATCCTCAAGTGGAAACTAAGAGAATGAAAAATTGCTAGATCGAGAATTAAGTGTGCAAAAGTTGCTTCTTCCTATTTTTACATTGAATATATTATATGCAAAAGAATTAAATGTGCTAAAAACAAATCAAAACGTAACAAGAATGTATCATTTCAATTCCATTTCGAAGACGAGCTCATTCCGAGGTCATGAGTTCCGCCTATCCCGTCTCGTTCGCGCACTTCTTTCGCCAATGATGAAACGATTGAGCTTCGTGTCCTTGCATATATATCCGTAGCCCTTAGGTTAATCCCGCAACTTTCTCGCATTCTCCCGCAGCTCATAAAAGCACTTTAGCAACGTTGATTCCCTCGCACGACACAGCTTATGAACACCAAACAATGAAAGAGAGTTATAAAATCCTACAACATCTAGGTAAATACATTGTTTCCCACGCCCATGGTGATAAAAACTTGTCAGTGTGCATGGTTAGGTAAAAATTTGTCAACCAAATAATCGTGGGTAAGCAAAATATTCATCGATCAAGAGACATCGATGCAAAAAGATGCATGAATAAGGATGTGTGCTTACGCTTGACGGAAATCCGTATCGCTTCCACTCGTCGACTTGACCAACCTTCTCATCCCGCCGCTTCTTCCCGCACCTGAGTTTCCTCTCTCATTTTCGACTTCATCTCTGCTTCATCACTTTACCCGGCATTCGAAAGTTTTATCAAGTGCAAGAAAAAGCGCATAAAATCTTATTGATGAGTTCAATACCATCTAGGTTTATCGACCTTTAAAGGCCATAAATTTGCTTGCCAACTTCCCCTTGTTAAGAGCCGCCAACATATTCTCGCTTCTTTCGGTTTTTCTCCGTGAAATATCGATGTCCATGTGTCGAGATATCAATGTCATCTCTTTTTAAGGGGAAAAAAAGTTCATTAACAGGTTTTTCTCGAAATTCCATTCGGATTGAAATGCTAAAATTTGAAATTAAGTTCGCATGATCATTCACTTAAAGTAATGTGTGATACTAGTCATACATGCATACCTAGGTCTAGCCGATGATCATCATCATCCACAAATGGGTGATCTCGTATTCCCGGCATCAACTCGAAAGCGTAGCTGAAAAGATAGTCGAAAGTTCTTCGATATACTTCTCTAGTATCTTCGCCATCCCAGTACATTCTTCGGTTTGCTTCCCACTTATATCTTTTTAATGACAGAGCTAAATATACCCCCGTCAAGAAAACAAAGTTTTTGAAACCTTTATCTCCACAACAAAATAGGTTGCAGCAAAAAGAGAACAACAGGTATGTGGTTTCAGTTTCCCTGCCCACCTTTTCTTTCCTTTGAGTAGCACGTCCTAAGCAACAAGCTCTCCTTGTGAAACTACTCGATCTTCGGTGTTGAGTTGAAAGAGTCTAATAGCCTATAATAGTTACCGTTTGTAGTAAGAATTAATCACTCAAACATAGCAAAGAAACTTCAAAGGATGTGTGTATATGGTATATACCCGGCTTTTGTTATGGAGCGAAAGAGTGAAGAGAACATTTCCGATCACCGCTACACTCAAGGATGAAATAGAGCTTAATGATGAAGATATCTCTAAATCGTCTCTTAAGAAACTGATCCAAAAAGGTCGATTACGCTTTGTACCATAACAAGTTCTCCTTCGCACGAAGAGAGATATTGAACTTGGTTTAAAATGAATTTAGTTTCTAATGGTGTATGTGAAGCTCCCTATTGAAGTCTCCTTTATGAAGGATAATCAAAAAGGACCTAACATTTCACAAGAAGGTTTGTAGGGGTTATAGTTTACTTATGAAAATCGAAAAACAAACAACGAAAAGTCAAGTACCGTATTTCAATTTTTCCACTTGCAAAGAGGAGAATAAGGCCAAGATCATTGAGGTTCGAAATGTCGATGCCCAAAGAAAGAAGATGATTGGAACTTCTTCTTGTAGATTACCTTCTTAACTCCTCGAGGTAAAAGAAAGAAAGCCGAAACGAAAGAACCGATAAAAACTGCTCTACACCACAAGGCTCGTATAACCAAACTAATAGATACCGAATGATACGCTAAGGAGTATATGTATGCGCCTTTAACACAAAGCAGAGTAGAAACCGCTTTTGTGTGGCGTCGCGCCGCAGTACTCCCTTTGATCAAATCAAGACCGCTCAATATATTTGATCTCGTTTACCAAGGTATCGTGCGTATCCGTAGCATTCACAAAAAAAAGCACCCATCGGGCAAATTTTCACTGCCGCGAAATCCTGAAATCATATACTTTCATCCTTAAAGTGTAGAACTTACCCAAGAGTCGATGAAAAGGTTTGAGCGGGTTTCTTCTGATGAACCAAACCGTTGCTCAATGTGTTTCCAGCATTATCGCTACAAGAAATGCACGTATGAGTCCTCCTCAAGCAACCGCTAAGATGTTCTTGTCAAAACCATGAAAATCGGCAGTTTAAATGCAGAGACAATGCCTATGGAGATTTCACTTGCAATGTGCTTTTGATATAATATAGTTGGCCCTTCTATATCAATAACCGAAACCCGTGAGGAAAAACTCACATGGATCGAATTACGTACCTCAACTCTAATCGAAAACCCGATAATAAATCATATGTCAGAGAGAGGAGAAGATCAGAAAGTAGTTATCCTGACAGTGTTTACATATCCTTGACTGTGAGCCAACAAAGAAGATGTCCCGTGGCCGTGGTCGATGTTCTGCATGCAAAGAGTATGTGTGTAACCGTTAACCTTTTAAAAAGTCTAACACTTTGGATCATATGATCGTTTCCTTTCTTCGCACTTCCCCGCCAAGAATTAGTGAAATTCATAAGGTTCACTTGTAATGTAGTTTGTTGCGCAGAAAAACCGAAGCGTATTGCTAGTTATAGACAATGGCATGACATTATGATAGTTGAAAACATGTGCTTAATTAATCATACTCAAGGGACAAGAAACTCGCTCACATCGACATATGGTCTGGCTTAAGTGTAAAGATTCGTAACTCCGTAAATTGTGTATACATATAAAATACAACACATTTTCCTAAAAGAATATTCACTAATTCTACCAAATGCATCAAGATGGTACTCACTGCTCCACTCGATCTCCAAACAAGAAGCCGGAGTTCAAATTGAAAAACAATGTCATGAGAGTGGTATACCGTTTTTAAAGAAAGATCATCCTCACTCGCATTTTGTTTGATGGGGTAGAACAGTATGACAAAGCAATGAGCACATGAGGTACAAAAATATCAAACATTAGACGCATTTGCGAGCATAAGCACATGAGCAAAGATTACAAATACGCATGCACTCTCTACTCCTGTTGCTTTATTGATAGAATTGGTACCAAAAGTGGACATGACAAATCCCAAAATTTATGGCTCCATCACCGTGTCCAAGCTATGTACAAATTTTTAACTTTTGAAAATCCAAAGAAACCGAGCCGCATTTAACCGAGTTCCGTCTTTGGTTTTGTCTCCGAAAAGAAAGAGAGACTAATACTTTGCCGCAGAAGGTACCCATGCAACTCAAAGAAATCAAAGTACCACATCACAAACTTTGAAGATAAATAATAATTTGCAAAATAAAAGAATGTAGTTCTTGCACATGGGCTATTTAACCCTCCTCACATAAAACTTAGAATGTGGGTATTTTCGTGATGAATTTTGCTATTGTAATGGTTGAGTCAACAAATGGTAATTCTCTACCATGATCTCCTTTGGTAACGAAGGCGAAGACTTAGATTGGGTTTGTAGAAGATACTTTTCGACGAGCAATTATCATAGGCATAAAGATGTCTCCGAATTACCAAGCAAAAGAAAACAATCTTGTTTGTGTTTGCTTTGCTCACTAAAGCTTGAAATGATCTCCATGTCGTAATGTTAAGGCCCTAAAGTGGGTTTTAAGCCCCACTGATAGTGCGACTCTTTCGGTATACTCATTCAACAGAATTACCCGCCCTCATCAAAACAAAAAATTCATTTCATTTAGTTAAGAGAATGCACCATAAACAACACACAACACACTCAAAAAGAGCGTATGTTAATTATGATTTAAGTCCAGATACCCGCAACAAGCTTGGAAGACACGGTCGACGCGCCCCTAACATACAATCGACTTGCCTTCCCATCTCGCATAAGCCCTCCATCTCAATGATGCTATAGGAATTTTGTCCAACTTATATCCAATATTGAGTTTAGATATCTATGAGTACTTTGTGTGCTAGAATCGGATGGAAATTCGGGCCCCTTGGAACAACACTCCGCATGAAAATCTCCATTGTTGTACCCAACAACAACTTTACTCCCAAAGAGGCATGCCCCAGCATGCAGAGGTCACTCCTTTTTCCCTTCCTCGAAGTGAAGTGATTGCAATGGATTTCCTCCGCCGTGTATAGGATTTGCTTTCTCGAATGTCCCATAACGATATGAAACCATCTCTAAAATTATTAGAACTCGTATTGAAACACATGACTCAAGAGTTAAGTACAACCAACGGCTCTCAGAGCAATCATGAAATAAGAGAGAGAGAGAGAGAGAGACCTAAGTAAGGCTCAGCGAGACTACCTTTACTTCTCTTCACCGTTGGTCGAGTGCGTATGTGCATCACAGCCAGCATCACCAGAACTTCAGTCTGGATTATTCCCGATGCAATGATTGATCGAGTTAACATAAAAAAAACCTTTATACCCAAATTTTGGAACGAAATGAAGAGGATAATAAACTTATATATCCGATTTCCGAGCATAAAAGTTGAATAGGAATGCATCCGACCATGAGAAGTCAATAAGGTATAGTGTGTACTTCATATTTCAGGCTGAATATGTTCTCGCATCCAAGCCTTTAAAACCAAACATTACCAAACAGAATTCCAACATACCGCAAAACACAAACTTCTGTCCAATACATAACTTACTCAAACAAATGAACTCACCTATCTACTTGATCAATCCTAAATTGGAAGCCGACACACACTTACATGTATGGACTATGCTGCATAACCGTGACCTAGGTTATATCTTCTTGAAAGGGATGAACATCACCAACATGTTCTTTTCTATGTCCCAAACCTAAGCACAACATTGTAAAACTATTAAAATGCAAAAGAGATAAACAAAGCAACACTAAATTTCGATCATTCATTCATCGAACATTGAGAAAATATCGTAGAGGAAAGCATAGTGCGTAACTTGCCTCAATGTGGTTCTTGTATTTACATTTAAAAGCGATCCTCGTTCTCCATAACCGAACACAAACATCACCATTCATATCGATTACAAATTTCAAGACCGAACAAAAGGGTCTCTAAATTGCATTACATTAACATGAAAACCAAACAAAAACACCCAAAATTGAAGTAAGTAAATACGAATATTTGTACGAAACCCGTAAAAACTTGCTTGAAACTGCATTGACAGACTCAAGTAGAGCTTGAGTGTTATCTTGCCAAATAATTTAATTCCGCCATCCGGAAATGTTGAAGAAATTATCATATATACTTAAGTGCACGAAAATGAAGACTAAAGAACGAACGTCATGCACTGCATAATAAAGGCACAAAATATGTGGCTAATTTTGGTACACGAAATGGACTCACTTGGTTGAAACTGGGCAATTTTTGGATGGAGTCATAAGCCAACAAGTTACAACATGGTATTCCATAGATGGAACAATACATGTGGATCTATATCAATCGCCTTTAAGACTATCAATTTCCTCCGTGCCAAAATAGATAACAAATAAGTAATGTTAACCTCTTAAATCGCCTTTAGAAACAAATAGATAAATCTGATTTTTAATTTAAGACTGTCATTAATTGTTCCTTGCCACAAAGCAACAACATAAACACTCAAGACCGACAAAAAGACAAAGTTCGAGTCTATTCCATGACTTGTAACTCAAATGGTTTAGAACCTTCACTCGTGTATTTGAGGTTTTTGTTCAACTTTCTCCTCCCTAAAACCACTCGAGTCTAGAAAGAGTGATTTTTACTAGAGAACCACATCTATGAGGAGTGCATTCGAATCCATATGTAAAGAGGTATGGTGGGGCAAATTACGCCCACCAAACTCCACCTAACCCACGTGTACGAGTCTAGAAAAGAGTTTACCAAATTACATTACGTGAGTAATAAAGTTTAGTTTGACCGTAGAATATTAAGTTATTGATTTTCTCACTTTTCGACCATGGTACGGGTCTACAAATCGGACGGTGGAAACTCGTTGGCGTGGATGGAAGAGGAGAGTAATTGGACTCTGCTCGCCGTGGCCCGTAATGGGTGAATATATTGCGGCCCATTTTCCCATTTTCCCATTTTCTTTCGCTCGTGGGCCCACAAACTAGTTTTGTATATAGATAAACATTTGATCCACCTCGCCCATCACATGGACATGTTCTTAACTCTAGTCTTTTTTTTTACTCTTTACCAAAAATTATTACTTTTTCTTTATTTATTTTATTTGCTATGAGTTGACGATAGGTCCATTAAAAAACATGCATAACGACAAATTAACAAAATATGAAAATTAATAAATTTTGTCCAAAACCAAGATTAAAAATATACAATAAGATTAGCATCTCTGGGCTCTCATTTTCGTTTTGGCTGATAATTTTGATATATTGTTACATGTTAATTACATGAGTGCCATCGAAAGATGGCACACATTAGAATATAAAGATTTACATGGCCTCTGTATGTTGTAATTTTTATTCCGAGAAGGGAAATGAAACCTTTGTCTTGTGAGTCGAGATAAATACTCTATTACTAAAGTTGCGATGTCAGTAATACGATATAAAACTATCTTATTAACCCATGTTAAGGATAAGATTTTCTATTTTAACTATCTTATTAACTCCTATTAAGGATAAGATTTTTTATTTTTTTTTTATGGGTCGTACGTGGCGCCTATTTACATGAGGGTGGGGGGGTTTTAAAAGCTTTTAATAAAGTTCAAAAGGGAGCTCAATACTTGAGACGCACGTTAGTTAGTGTTGAAACCAATTGAAAAACCGAGGTTTTTAAGGTCCCATTCTCCTTGTAAGATGGAGAATGAGTCAAAAAAGAAAGATGAAGGATATTCAAGACAAGTAAACTTAGTAGGGTAAAGGAATGCGTATCGTCACCTTCTTAAAAACAAATTCTAAGCGAGACTACCAAAATTTATATAAAAAAGTATTTAGTTAGGTTGTCGTGACTATAACATACAGTAGAGATAGTAAAGACTACTAGTCTATGTGTGAGAGGTCATAGGGAATGAGGGGATTTTATGTGTGTACGCATGAACCGCACACACTGATGCCCGTATTAAAGATTTTTCTTCTCACCTAAGAGAGCACGAATAGTCTTCCCTCTAAGTAAATACCAAATTGGATAAGACAAGCTCCCAAAACGACATTAAAGTTAAAACTACAAAGTTATTGTCAATTAATTAAAGTACAATCTTTCAAATTCTTTGTTATGAAAGCATATTGGCTTGTTTCTCATCCAACCGGCCACCTCTCCAGAAGGCCCCATTTATTAAAACCCTTTTTTTTTTTCCTAAATATTGACTCATTAAATGGATAAAGTAACGCATTACAATATACTAAACAACACAAAATTTAGTAACATCTCTCATCCACCAAACCGACACCTATACCTTTATATTTCACACTCCATCTGTGATTAGGTGCTTTTCTATATCAAGCAAATGGGAAATTAGAAACAAATCCAATCACTTAATTGCGTTTTAATCATGCAAATTCTGGAATAAATTCCATCCCATTTGTACAAATATGTAGTCATAAAAAATTATCCTCTAAATATGGAAGTGTATTATTTGTTCATAATTATTTATCTTTTTACCTCATTTTTTACTAACTATTACACACTCACACATCAACTGACATATTAGAAATCTTACAGTTTATGCAGTAGAAATCTTATGAAAACCAGCAAACTTAATTACATCAATGCCATTGTACAAGCAAAATGCAACAATCTCGACTCCCAAGTACTACTAAAGTTAAAAATGATTAAAAATTAGGAGGCAACGTGCATCAAACGGCTAAAGATGCATCACAACACATGATATGACAACAAACTACTTTATTTGCCTGACAAACTATTATCTTAATCACAAATTTAATCCAATACCCTTCTCTCTTTTTGTGACGAAAACAAGGACAACAAGAGGGAGGATGAGAAAAATGGATCAAAATCATGAACTTAAAAGAACTAGACCGTCTTCAAGCGGCTTAACTCAGGTGGTTAAAAACGTTTAGACCTACGTCTAAAATCCTGTGTTTGAATCTCTCTCCCAGTATCGCATCGCATGTATCGAAAAAACGAAGAGAGGGGATGAATATGATCACTTACCTTCTTGGAAGCCTTCTCCACGAGCTTTCTGA
The DNA here is from genome assembly GCA_018257905.1 of Gillenia trifoliata. Classification (NCBI taxonomy): domain Eukaryota; kingdom Viridiplantae; phylum Streptophyta; class Magnoliopsida; order Rosales; family Rosaceae; genus Gillenia; species Gillenia trifoliata. Next base: position 16,289,390 of record CM031088.1, on the reverse strand, counting down.
CAAACATGGACGATGATCTGTGCTGCCCTCAAAATTGTAGATGTGAGTCAAAGTTTAGACGAAAGAAAGGGAATGTAAATAGGGTAAATACTAGGAGTCCTTTATTAGGAAGGAAGGATTTTGTATATATCCGGTTTTATTTGTTTCCTTATAAGCTACGGATTGTATATGTATTTAGTTCTGAATAAATAATAATAAAAAGATATGAAATTCCAGTAACATTCTTTTTGGCATCGGAGCCTTGTAACCCTAGAAACTACCGCCGCTGCTGTGTGTACCGTATTGCAGCGCAGTTTGCTACAGACGTGGAAGCTTTCTGCTGCTGCCGTGAGTAATATCATCAAATTGTCGGTGCCCTTTTCGTGTGTAAGTCGAGATGGCTAAAGGTGATTCAATCTTGAAGTTGGAGGGTGGTTCCTGTAAACCACTTAACAATCAGGTATTGAGTCCCGTTGTTATTCAGAACGATGCATCTGCTGTGCCCAACACTGTGAAGTTGAATGGATCCAATTACCCTTTTTGGTCCAAGGTATTGGAGATGCATATTGCTGGACGTGGTCGAAAAGGCTTCGTGACAGGAAGTACCAAGGAACCTGCTGAGGACAGTGCTGAGTATGAGACGTGGGAGACCGGGAATGCCATAGTAAAAGGGTGGTTGATTAATTCCATGGAACCTGCTATCATGGGATTTTTTATTCACCTGCGTACTGCTAAAGAAGTCTGGGAGGAGGTGGCTCGGACTTATTATGATGGTTCAGATTCATCCTCCAATACAGGTATTGTGGGGCGTGTTCTCTTAGCCTCCGAAAGTGATCAACATACAGGTTGGATTCTTGATTCTGGTGCAACCGATCATATGACGTATGATAAAACTTTGTTTCAATATATGACAATGTCTCACAGGAAAAGCATAGCGACTGCTAATGGGACTCTTGTCCCCGTGTGTGGTGCTGGCACTGTGCAACTCTCCCCATCTCTTAATTTACATCGTTGCTTATTTGTTCCATCATTATCCCATCACTTATTATCAATACCACAAGTCACTGAACAATTGGATTGTGTTGTTCTAATGTATCCGTCCTTTTGTCTACTTCAGGATATTCAGACCAAGGAGATAATTGGGCGTGGCACTAAGAGAGAGGGGTTGTACTATGTGATGACGTCGTTTCGTGTGGCTAATGCGGTTCTAGAGCGTCACATGCTAGTAGTTTGCAAGAAGTATGGTATTGCATCGTCTGCTAGGGCATGCACTGCTTGGATATTTAGGGCTTATGTTGCCTACTTTATTTATAGAATAAATTAATCGACTTACATTGTGAAGTATGTATTCTTGCTAAAAGCCATCGTGCTTCGTTTCCTTCTAGTATGAATAAAAGTGTATGTGCCGTTTAAACAGGCACTTCGATGTTTGGGGGCCATCTCCCAGCTGTTCTTCCTTCGAGAATTAAAATGGTTTGTTACATTTGTTGATGTTGCACTCGCATGACATGGCTATATGTGTTGAAAAATAAGAGTGATCTTGGTTCAGTCTTCGCCTTTCTCATGATCCACTCACATTCATCTCGTGATTAAGTACTACCGGCCTCGACAATGGTGGTGTGAGTACATTGCTTGTGAGTTGTCCGAGTTTCTGTGGATCGTGGCATTCTCCATGAAACGACTTGCCCTTATACCCCGTAACATAATGGGGTTGCTTAATTAAACCGGGCCACATCTAGAAACCACACGTGCTCTTCCGCTTGGAAAGCCTCGGTCCCTAAGATTTTGGCATGAAGTTGTTACTTATGCGGTCTATGTGATTAACCGTACATGCCCTCTCGGGTTCTCAACTTCTGTACACCTCTCTCTCAAGTCCTCGCCTCAACATGCTCCGCAGCGCTCGACTCATACTCTCTCCTCGAGTACTGGGTGTGTGTCGCTATGTGCATATTCAAAAATTCATCGCACCCAAGTTGGATCCGTGTGCTCTCCTGTGTGTTTGTGGGTTTCCTCACCTCATCAAAAGGCTACAAGTGTTATCACCCCGAGACTAAGCATATGTATGTCACCATGACGTGACTTTTCCGAACTCTGGAGTTTTTTTTTATCCTTCTGTGCGTTTATCTTCAGATCACCAGGGGGAGAACACTATTGGTGATCTGGAGTGGTTGGATCTAGGAGAAGACACAAGTTCATGCAGCACCGAACGTGCTGTTGTACTTTCTGACCGATGTGCTAATGTTGAGGTTCAGGGTTCTGCCGTGTCTGAGCAAGTATATGAAGCAAATGAAACTGCCGTGTCTGAGCAAGTATATGAAGCAAAGGAAATTGACATGTCTGAGCAGTCGAGACAAGGGTCTGCCGCACCTATCCAGCAGACTGCCGAGTGTTCTGCCGAGCCCAGTAGACAGCTGCAGCAAACACAAACCGAATCTGTTAATGTGCTTTTCCCTCTCTCTAACTCCAAAGTGCTGTCCAATGAATCTTCTCTGAATATACCTGAGGTAAGTATCGTGGATGATTATGTAATTAACACAAGTGATAATGTGAATGTGTATAGGTTGCCACCAAGACAAAATCGAGGTGTGCCACCTGATAGATTCTCTCCGGAAGGAAAGGTGAAGTATCCAATAGCCAACTATGTCTCATGTGTGTTGGAAATGTGCCCTAAAACCAATCATATGATGATACTTTATGGACATTTCAAATGTTAAACTAATTTAGTTTAATATAAAGGGCATAGATTATTGTTTATAGTAGTCTCATATAAATGTTATATGCTTAAACAATAAGTCCAAGGAATATGTGCTTAGTAGAATGTAATCTAAACAAGTTAGGTTCATGAGACCATTCTCGATCATAGACATATCCTAAACGTTCCTGATCATAGGATTGTCAATTGGGCATTGACAGTCCGTTAAGATCAGTACATGTTATGTCTTCTCTCAGGGAGAGTGACTAGTCTCGAGTCATTGGTGTAACTGACACCAGGACAAGCATGTAGGTGCTCAATATGGAATGAGTCCACTGAACACGATCAACGATGAGTTTTCATGATCATGTCACATGAGAACTCATAGTTGGGATAATGCAAATTAGTCCTTTGACCTGAGGCATCACAGTTGTCTTGTGGTGAGGTCCTTGATCTTTGATTATGTCAAAGTCACCCCATCCGAGGGTGTCCACGGCATAGTTGGGGTTAAGCTACTTAGCCATGGAGACAAGTGAATGCGCAACAAGGGATCTCTAACCTTCAAACCGTTTGAGGGAGAATACTCTATGATATGATTAAGAATCTCTAGCCAGAGTATGAATAAGATTTAGGAAATCGTTCCAAATCATATTCAATGTAATCATATAAATAAGTGAATCACATTGGATAGTAGACATGAATAAACTATCAAACCAAACAATGTGGTCGAGAGTATTGTATTAGAGAAGGACCGTATTGCATTGCAATCCTAACTGAATAGGTTCTCCACCTCTTCTGATTAGCTTGGGTAGCCATGACATACTGCTAGGTGTCACTCATGGTTTGTGGATGCCCTATAGGTGTATAATCACTTAAGGGAGAATTGAAAGTATGTTTCAATTCGGAATTGATTTGAAAGAGTTCTAATCCTCCACTGCCTCGCTAAAAGGAACCTAATGGATCGTACACCGAGTAAGGTAGAGTTTGATGAAACAATGGAGATGAGTAAGAATAATTAAATGGTTTAATTATTTATGGCAAGAATTAATTAATATGTTAATTAATCAAACAAATAAGTTTGTTATAGACCTCGGGTTAGTTTTGGGCCTCAAGGCCCAATGGGCTTCGAACGTCAAGCCCATTGACTTAAGTTGTATGACAACTTAATGACTAATAATACATTAGGGCCCAAAGAGCCCAATGAACCTAAAATGGCCGGCCATTTGAGAATGTGTAGCAAACTTGCTTTAATTGCAAGTTTGCCACAACATTGTGAAAAAGATATAAAGGAAACTTTATAACATTTTCAATTTAGTGGTTTTCTTTTGGAGAATTGAGAGAGTGAAAGCTCTCTCTTCTCTCAAAGAGGCCGGCTCCCTAGAGGAATTTAGCTAGCAATCTATTTCCTCTAGGACACTCATCTTCTCATCAAGACTCTCCTTGGTGTGGAGACTTAGAGGTTCCCTACTTTGGGAACTTGGAGAATCCGATTCATCCATCATCATCCAAGCAAGGAATGAAGACCCTCTCCATGGGTGATTAGCCTTTGCTTAGGCAAAGAGGAATCTACAAAGGTATATGATTTCTCAACTCAAAATTTGTTTTGATTTGAGTCTTGGTTCACCATATCTACTAGGCTTTGAATTTTCTTGGGTAAAGTTCCGTTTTAAGTGCATAGAAGCATGTTTCCACCTTTAATTGTTAAATGCATGCTTAATGATGTTGCTTAATGAACTCGGTTAATCCGCAATTTTTCCTTCAATGTGGTGGTCTTGCACCAGAACGCCAAACCTTGGTGAACAATATGGATTCAATTAAAGTACCAACTCGAGTGGAGGAAGCTCTAAAGGATCCAAAGTGGGCTCAAGCAATGGATGAGGAGATGTTGGCGTTACAAAAGAACAATACATGGGAGGTGACGTGTTTACCTAAAGGAAAAAAGACCGTTGGATGTCGTTGGGTGTTTACAATTAAATACAAAGCCGATAGGTCGATAGACAGGTACAAAGCGAGGTTGGTGGCTAAAGGATACACTCAAACATATTGTGTAGATTATCAAGAAACCTTTTTCTCCAGTTGCCAAGATGAATACGGTACGTGTTCTGATTTCTTTAGCTGCAAATATGGACTGGCCATTAAAACAGTTTGATGTGAAAAATGCTTTTCTCTATGGAAATTTGGAGGAAGAAGTGTATATGGATTTCCCTCCTGGGTATAGTGCTTATGGAAATACCGGAGTATGTCGGTTGCGTAAGTCACTCTATGGACTTAAGCAATCGCCTCGTGCGTGGTTTGACAGGTTTACCCAAGTTATGAAGAAGAATGGGTATCATCAGAGTCATTCTGATCATACATTGTTTGTTAAACGGAGAAAAGGTAAAGTGACAGCCTTAATCATCTATGTAGATGACATGATTATTACTGGAAATGACCATGATGAGATTTCAAAGTTGCAGAATAATTTGGAAGCCGAGTTTGAAATGAAAAACCTAGGAGACTTGAAGTATTTCCTTGGGGTTGAAGGTGCTCGCTCTTCAAGAGGTATTTTCTTGTCGCAACGTAAGTATGTGTTGGATTTATTAAAGGAAGCTGGTATGCTGGGGTGTAAGCCGACAGACACTCCTATTGTTGAAAAGCATCATCTACATTTGGATCCAGATCAGAAGCCTGTTGATAAAGGGAGATATCAGAGACTTGTAGGGAGACTAATTTATTTAGCTCATACACGTCCAGATATTGCATATGTTGTAAGTGTGGTGAGTCAGTTTATGCATTCACCGAGTGTAGATCATATGACTGCTGTTATGCGTATCCTAGCATATTTGAAGTCTGCACCAGGAAAAGGAGTGTTGTACAGGAAGCACGGGCATTTGATAATTGAGGGGTTCACGGATGCTGATTGGGCAGGAAATGTGAGTGATAGAAGATCTACTTCCGGATATTTCACTTTTGTAGGAGGGAACTTGGTTGCATGGCGAAGTAAAAAACAGAAAGTGGTATCATGGTCTTCAGCTGAAGCTGAGTATAGGGGCATGGCCCATGGCATTTGTGAAATCCTTTGGCTTCGAAAACTTCTCTGGAGTCTTGGGGTTAAGTCAAAGGAAACCATGAAGCTATATTGTGATAACAAGTCAGCAAGAGATATAGCTGATAATCCGGTGCAACATGACAGGACAAAACATGTGAAGGTTGATCGGTATTTCATTAAAGAGAAGCTTGAGAAGAAGATTGTGTCTATACCGTTTGTGAATTCGGAGGAACAACTTGCAGATGTTCTTACTCATGCTGTATGTAGTCGTAAGTTTGATGACTCACTTGTCAAGTTGGGCATGTGTGATATATATGCACCAACTTGAGGGGGAGTGTAGATGTGAGTCAAAGTTTAGACGAAAGAAAGGGAATGTAAATAGGGTAAATACTAGGAGTCCTTTATTAGGAATTAAGGATTTTGTATATATCCGGTTTTATTTGTTTCCTTATAAGCTACGGATTGTATATGTATTTAGTTCTGAAGAAATAATAATAAAAAGATATGAAATTCCAGTAACATTCTTTTAAAATCTGAGACCACCAAAAATTAATCCGACGGCCGAGAAGCCAAATTTCTCCTCTGCTTTAAAATAACCGACGACGAGAGAGGCCAAGGAGGAAGAAGAAAGAGAAAGAGAGAGAGAGAGAGAGTGAAAACTGTGAGAAATGAGCCGTTGATTGCAGTTTTTCCAATTTACGTTGGAGGAGCAATGAGACAAGATAATGAGCGGTTTTTTAAGGACAAAATACAATAAATGTTGGGTTCGGATCAGAGAGTGTGGACACGTGGAGGGTGATATAGATTTTTTAAGTAATTCTCTCTCTCTCTCTCTTAATTTACATAATAATATAGATTTTTGTGATTGTTTTTTTGTTTGTGTGATGGTAATTTTGTAGGTGAGGTTGGACAAGGAAGCGAGAGAGTAGGGTTCCAGGTGGTCACATTGGACGGCCGTACAGCTCCCCTCTCCTCCTCCACCATTTCCAGGTCTTCCTTTTCATCCTTTCTAAATGTTTGATGCTTCAATTTCCACTCCATTTCGTAGTAAAAAACACTTAAAACACCGTTTTGAAAAAAACTAAATCCGTTGACTCAAGTGTTATTGCACCCGACTATTATTGTACCTGACATAAAAGTTGATGGCCGAGAGGCTTTTTTATTTCCGTAGTTTGATTCTTGGAAGTGTTTTTCACTAACATTAACAGTTTTCTCAGGCTACTACACTAATTAACCATCCATTTGAGTTTTAGCTGTATAGCATTAAACCCTGAAGCATGTTTTTGTGTGGCAGCCCAGAGTCTTTGAGATGGCCTACTGTGGGGAAGTACAAAGTAGATGTTGCATTGTTTGAGTCTCTGGCAGTGCCTGAATTGCAGGTGGGATAGTTTTTTCGTATGCGTATTGATCATGTCTCGCCACCCCCTACACAGTTTAGTTAAATTTTAGGCTTTATGTATGAAATTTTGTGAAACTTTTTTCTTGGTTAGACGACCCACATTTTGTTTTCAAGCATCTTGTATACCTGTGACGTTTGTGTCATCCTTTTGTGATGTGTTATCAGGTAAGAGAAGATACTGATCTATTCATCGTTGATGAAGTCGGGAAGATGGAGCTATTCAGTTCATCTTTCTTCCCTGCTGTTTTAAAGATTCTGGAGTCCAATGTCCCGTTTTTGGCCTCGGTCCCAATTCCAAAATTCGGTCGTGATATACCTGCAGGTTCACTTTCCTCAAAGATTCCATTATTTTGCTCTATAATCTTATGATTTTGCTTGGCTTGTTAGACTACTACACATGCTCTTATTGTGGTTATGTTCTAACAGAGTTGGAATCAGGATGATATATATGATTTTCTATCGAAATTAGTAAATTCAAGGCGGAAAGTCGTCTTCTTTTTGAGAGTGTTATTAATTGCTTGTTGCATGGAGTTGGATTTGGTGACTGAACAAAACTACACGTATGGACAATGGCGGAGTTGATCCTGATTTTTGTGCTTGATTTGTATATGACTAAGGTTTCTGAACTTCTGCAGTTGCAAGGTTGAAGAACCATCCGGGTGCAAGAATGTTTACGGTGAGTCAAAGTAACAGGGATGCTGTAAAAGAAGATATATACTCCCAGTTGGTAGCTTTATTGAGTAAACAATAACTGTGGTCGTTATATGTACTCAATAGGCTTGAGATCAGAAATGGAACTCGAGGGACAGTAGGACGTTGGGTTAGAAACCGTGGTTTATATACAACTTATTGTTGGTTTACTTATCAAGTAAGAAACTGCCCTGGAAATCTGATTCCCGTTGTTCATGTCCCTCGACTCTCGTTTGATTAATGAGCTCATGTAAATTTACTTTGAAGAAACTAAGCTTAAAAGCACAAACTGCACAAGAAGTAGGCAAGAGAGAAATATGACGCTTACGATTACACGAACTGTGGAGCCACCAAATTAAACGTCGTATATCATATCTGTATGTTGTCGACTGTTATTTGATGTATGCGAGCAATCTGGGGCCAATCTTCTCCATTCTCCGTCTGTATCAGGTAACTTGTCTATTAAAGTGTAAGACAAGTCCAAATGGCGCAGATATTTCAAGTTCCCAATTGAATTCGGCAGCTCCTTAATAAGCTTTGCAGTGTTGGAACCGCGGAACCCTCCGGCTCCGATAACTCGGCTTTGAACCCCGTTGGCAACCACGGCGATGATGGTACCAAGATGTGCAAATACTCAACTCCATAAAAGAGCTTTAAATTTCTCGAAACCATGATCATGTACATGAAAAATGACGAGTCATGCTTACAGTGTGTAGCGTCTCTTCGTCCTCCAACCTACCGCAAAATTCTCCGGAGACAAACTTTGCTAGATCATTTATAAGGTCATGCATGGTAAAACATGGTTCTCGAAAATCCCCTCAAGCTTGAGAAAGTGACCTTGAGATTAGATCATCGAAGTCCTCTCCAAATGCACGGTTATTTCAATTGTTTAGACACATTAGGGTTTAAGGTGATCTGTGTGTGTACTTAATCATAAATAGTTGTGCCACTAAAGTTTAACTTATTTATGAAAATGCCACTGCCTCCTAAACTTCAACTTATCTACAAAAAATTACTGCCTTATCATCATATTAGAATCAACGGAAAATCAGTGAGGTATGCATATCCTCACGAGGAGGCACCTCATGTGTGGCTCAAGGTAGTGAATTTAGACGAGTACCAGCAACAGGGAGAGATTTGTCAAGTACAATTTGAAGGATCAAGCATTAAAAGCTGCGGGGTGCACAGAATATTGCTCAACCAAGACGAACGGCTTCACTTGTCTTTGGGACCAACGAGTAGTGTTGGGAAGAGGCCTCGTCCGGAGCCAGCGGATGATTATTCGAAGCGGAGGCGTATTGATATCAATGTTCCTGTCAATATTGACATTGAGGAGGAGCAAGAGCAACCGTCCACTTCAGTCGACCGACGATTATCTCTGTTTTATTAGGAGTTTGGGTACGTATTTTTACTCATACATATATTAATGTTTGAGTGTTTTCTTGATATATATGCTGGTGTTGGTGCATTTCGTTTTATAGACGACTTTTCTTCTTAATAACTTCTCCTTGTTCTACTGTCAAACGTTTGCATTTTCGCACATATAGTTAATGCATTGCAGTAAATTGTATAATTTGAACCACACATGAGTTGGTTTATAAAAAGAATGCTCCATCCAAAAGAATACTATCGGCTTCGGATTGGTGTTTTCAAAAATAAATACTAAATAGTGCATCTCTTCTTTCTGAATTTCAACATGATGTTCTTATTTTACGAACTTCAAAAGTGGAACGTAGGGACAATAGGGCGTTAATAAAGGATTTCAAACCATGATTTATATATTAGTGTCCCTCGAATTCTATTTTTGATTAAAAAGTTCTCTTTGCATGTATATCCCGTCATTTTTATGCCTTCTCAAATATAAAAATTGCATCTTCAGGTTTGCTGTTAATCCCCAGGGAAAACTAAGAGAATGAAAAATTGCTAGACTGAGAATTAAGTGTGCAAAAGTTGCTTCTTCCTATTTTTACATTGAATATATTATATGCAAAAGAATTAAATGTGCCAAAAACAAATCAAAATGAACAAGAATGTATCATTTCAATTCCATTTCGAAGACGAGCTCATTCGAGGTCATGAGTTCCGCCTATCCTGTTCTGTTCGCAGCACTTCTTTCGCCAATGATGAAAACGATTGAGCTGTGTCTTGCATATCTGTAGCCCTTAGGTTAATCCCCTGCAACTTTCTCGTATTCTCCTGCAGCTTGCTATGTGCTATTTTAGCAACGTTTGATTCCTGCAGAATGACACAGTTATGAACACCAAACAATGAAAGAGAGTTATAAAATCCCACAACATCTAGGTAAATACATTGTTTCATCGCCCATGGTGATAAAAACTCGGTGTTGTGTGCATGGTTAGGGTAAAAATTTGTCAACCAAATACTGTGGTAAGCAAAATATTCATCGATCAAGAGACATCGATGCAAAAAGATGCATGAATAAGGATGTGTGCTTACGCTTGACGGAAATCCGTATCGCTTCTTAATTTCGTCGACTTGACCAACCTTCTCATCCTGCTGCTCTTCCTGCTTACTGGAGTTTCTCTCATTTTTCGACTTCATCTGTTTCATCACTTTACCTGCAGATTCGAAAGTTTTATCAAGTAAGAAAAAGCGTACAAAAATCTTATTGATGAGTTCAGTCCATCTAGGTTTTTGCTGACCTTTAAAGGCCATAAATTTGCTTGCCAACTTCTCCTTGTTAAGAGCTGCCAACATCATTTCATGCCAAAATTTACGTTCCATATATCAAAATGAAGCCGGAGAAGAGTAGAAGGATGTTTTACCACTTGGGGCCAAAATAGCTCCGAGCCGGGCCGGAATTTGAAGAAACATTTACTGAAAAGCGCCGATCACCGCATCTTCGATCTTGTCCACCCTACTCGTGTGGCCTCGAGCTAGGTCCCGGGACCTGGGAGTTGAATGATGAACAAATCGAAGCCAAACGAGATGGAATTGATTGAGAATGGCCGAAGCACGCCGGAAGCCTATTTCTGGGAAAATTCCTGGGCTGTGTTTCAATTTTCCGGGCTTAGGTTCGTGAGTCGAGGTCGACGAAGATGATGATGATGAAGGCCTAGAGACAGTATGGCTAAGCCACCATGGCAAAATGGAAAAGCTCTGGTGTCCCGATCAAAAATGGTGAAGTTTTGTTTTTTGTTTCGTGTTGCAGAGGAAGTTAAGACGAGGACACGGTCAAGGCGTAGACAAAAGTCCGTATTTTCTCGGGGATAAGGCCACGGGCCAATCGACATTTGGGCCCTGCACCAACAACCCAAACTCCGCCTAAAATTAAAATAATACGGAAACGTCGAAAATCAACGCCGTAAAATATTCTCTTCCGTTCGAATCCGAACGACGTCCCGCTCGTCTACGCTGCTCGTATCGACGAGCACGTCAAGAAAATACATCAGATGTCAGACGAGTTACGACACAAAAGTCAACCGAAAAGTCAACCCATGGGCAAAACGTCATTTCACTTCCGGAATAAAATAATTTAAAATTTTGAACGGATGTTACAATATGACATCTTTTTTGAATTTGGGTTTCATTTCGAAGGACTTTAAATATGTGGGTTTATGTCAAAGAAATAAAGTGGTAAAATCTATCTCATTTAACCCAAAATTAAAAATCCAAATATGTGCATTGAGCAAATTGAGAAAATTACAATGACCAAAATTGAAACCAAATGAGAGACAGTGACTAAACTTGATTTATCCCATTTCAAGTTTTTTTATAAATAGATAATGTTGATTGATTATCAATTAACATTGAGGATGTAGGGAGTAAATGTAAAATAAATAAAATAGAACACTGGTGGATGTAGAGGTTATAAAATAAATAATATTGATTACTTTATTGATTAATGTTAATTTAATTTATTGCAGATTTGTGATGTTAATTAATAAATTTATATAAAAAATGACTCGTCAAAAACCTCAAAACCGTTGTATTACGCTTCTTTACATCACGTACTTTTATTTTTCTCATAGAAAAAGACAAAGATTAATGATTAATGATTAGCTAAAAGAAAAGTAGAAAAAATTATTTGTCTAAGAGTAAATCATTTTATCATGTAACTGAAAGAAAAAGATTAATGATTAGCTGTTCCCAACTAATGATAGTGTGAAGGGAGATGAATTGGCCCATCAAGAAAAAGAAAAAATTCGATGACTAAGACAAAAGACTACGGTGGGCTGGTCAAAATGAAAAAAAGTAGGAACATTGTCGGTGCCCTGAGGTGACAGAAAGCGTGTCAGCAAATAACGGAAAAGTTCCAGGGAAGAAAAGTATGCATAAGGCCTGATATATAATAGGACCGAATTCTTGACGCTGAGTAACCAGTCCAGGAAGCCACAGTCACCCTTTTTTGAGAGGCTCTATAGTTTACCTGGATTTCTCCGACGAACAATCAGCTTGTCTCTTCTTCTTCCGTCAGTAGTACTCCTGTGGAGATACGATGTCTTTCTGAGCTTAGAGGTGAGGATACACGAACCAATTTTACAGACGACTTTTTACAAGGCATTGGACGATAATGGAATCGACACCTTCATTGATCGTCAGCTGACAATAGAAAGGAAATAGCTCCAGCTCTTCTTGAAGCAATTGAAGAGTCGAGACTTCATATCATCGTATTCTCTAAAAGCTATGCGTCCTCAAGGTGGTGCTTGGATGAACTTGGCCAAGATCCTTGAATGTAAAGGATCAAAGCAACAACAGTTTGGCCAGTTTTTACAAGGTGGATCCGTCCCACAATGAAATCAAACGGGTAGTTTCGAGAGATGCACAGACCTTGCGCGTAGATTCAAAGACAAATATGAGAAAGTGGTCATTTGGAGGACAGCCCTTAGAGAAGCAGCAATTTGGCAGGACATACTGTCATGGAAGGAGAGTATGTTAATTTCTTCCCCTTAATTATAGTGTATATTTATATGGTTAATTTTCTTCATATATATTTACAGACTCTTGCCATTCACCAAAGCTAGCGAATGAGGGCGTGAGTGTTCTAGCAGTGGTTGCTAGCACTTCTTCTGTGTAACTCTTTCTATTTGGTTTTACATGCTTTTCATTTTCAAAGAAATATTAGAAAATTAATGAAAAGTACCCTCACAAATTTTTTTTTTCTAAACCTAAAACACCTAATGAACTTTTTTTAATTATACAAACTAGAGGTGGTGGCAATATTATTATTATGTTGAATAAGGGCATGGTGAGAGTATTTCATAAATAAGTTAAAGTTCGTTAACAAATTACGTACAAATGTTCTTTTATAAATTACCAACTAAGAAATTTAGCCATCTTCTCCACTTACCTTTTCCTACTTGTCTTTCCCATTTAAATTTGAGTTTTTCATTTAAACGTCATTACTCATCTAAGTTCATCCAACTACTTAAGTTTTTTTTTTTTAATATATAATTATGTGAAAAGACTAAAAAAAAAAAAAACATATTTTTATTTACATCCACACTAAACCTAATCGTTTAGAACCAAAAACTTTATTGTTCATTTTCTGCCCCTAAATTCATACTTTCTCCATACACTTGAATTAAGTAAAAGTATGAAGACCTAAATAACCGTTTGAAAATTCGTCACCAAGTTACTTAAACTTTACTTTTTTTTTTTTTTTCAATCTTATTTATAAGTTGCTGTAGTTTTACCTTAGTGCCGACTTATTTATTGTTTCTTTCCAATTCCTTTTTGTTTTTTCTTGTTGTATCTCCACTTTTACAGTAGCATAGATTCTCTTACAAAATTTTGGTGTGCTTCGGAATACACAATTTTTTAGGGTGTTTTAACCTAAATTATTTAACAGCTTGAAATATTTACAATACCGGATATTTCTGAGCACTCAAGAAGGTTTCATGTAGAGATCAAGGTACTTAATTATAAAAGTTGGTTGAATATATGGTCCGGTTTAGAAGAAGGAGTAAAGAGGGACTTTTATTAAGGGTAAAACTGGAAATAATAATTAATACCTATACAATTGAGGGCCACCCCTTTCTAATCTCCCCCACCCCACTTATTTTGCCAATTGTAAAAATAATGGGATACTATTTTTCAACGTATCTTTTCACGAAAGTGACCCCACATGGGGTCACAAGGGAAACTAATTCCACATCGAAACCGGTCAAGGCATTATACCCAAGCTAACGCTAATTCTTCGGCAGAGCCCGGTCACCAATATTTAGTCATTTAGTAGCCTTAAACCGGGTTAGCGCATCTTTTCGAAAGTCCAACTTCAAAGAAGCATGCTCGTGCCCGAGAGAATAGTCTCGCCTAATACCATGATAAAATTTAAGGTAAATTCATATTAGATACCAAGTTGAGTATAGGTTTTAAGAAAATACCAAGTCTAATTAAATATTTTATGATAAGCCACAAACTTTATTGCAAGTGATTTTATGACTAAATAAAAGATATGAGAGATTACTATATTGTCCTCAAGTTTATTTCTTTAGAATTTTATAAGGTCTTTGTGAGCTCGGGTTAACTTTGAGGGCTTAGGGTTTTAAAAAGGCCTGGCCAAGGTCTGGGGTTGATCATTTTGGGGTTTAGGTTTTAGAATGTCCGAGAACTAGACCCACGCCCTCTAAGCGATTAACGTAATAAAAAAAATTTTCTTCTAAAAATTGTACCATGTTTAGTTACACCATCGAGAAGGTTAATGGCTATGACTTTGTGATGGTAGGGTTGGACATTATTGTCATTTTAATCAAATAAATTAGTTTGACTTTTCTCAACTAAGATCTAAACTAAAGATATGGTATTTTAACTTAAAAAGTTATTTTGAATTTGGTATTTAAACTAATAAGTCCCTAAAATTTATAGGCCCAAACACATTGACCACCAATATCACCGATATCATTCTAACTTAACTATTTATCATAGGGTGTTGACTTTTTATGACAAAAATAACTATATATATATGGGGGGACCGCTGCGTGTCATAGCATTGGAGCGTTCACACCGATCTCACCCCTCCTTCCCTCTCTCCCTCACCTCTCTCCTTTTAACGGTGAGAGATCGGTGTGAGCATCCAATGCTTGCAGCACCGTAGCCTACTCCTATATAGAGCTTATATCGGTGCTGCCCATAGGTTTAGGCTGCGATATAGTGGTCCTCAAGGATATTACTAACCAATGGCAATTCAAAGTTCATGATTGTGTGCAAAATCCTGAGTTAATAAAATCTGCAAGTGAAACTTTCTCTGTCTGACTTATAAGAACAAGTCACTTGTAAAAATCTAAGTCGTGTTTTCCATCCAAAGGAAAGGAAGAAGAAATTTGCACACGGCATGGTGGAGGCTGAAAAATTTAAGGTTGATTATACATAGCATGGCAGGTTTGGTATTTGGTGTTAGTGTTTGAGGTTAAACTTAACAAATTTACCTAAGAAACCAAGGGATGAAATTGGGTGTTGGAAAAATTTCAACAGAGGAATAAGAACGAGATGATCCTGGTTTTGGGAAGAAGGAAAGTAAATTAAAGAGGGCTTTATTAGTGTAAAACTGGAATGATAATAATAATTTATGTATTGCGAATACATAATTGGAAAATTTTTGCTTATTTATGTTTTAGGGTTAACTTTGATGACTACTAACTTTAAAAGTGATTCTAAATTGATTCTAACCTTTTAAAACATTACAAATAACTACCTAACATTTTGAAAAGTGGACATTTGTTAGGTTCACTAGTCAGCAGGATGATGTGGACAATTATTAAAGCGGATTTTTTACTCCTCAAGTCATCTATGGAGCTTTGAATTTCCAATCGATCCAATTTAGCTAAGCAAATTTACGCCTTAACTTCACAAAAAGGTTCCAAAATTATCTCGTATTATAATAATTTAAAAGTCTAATTGTTTTTATATAATATAAATTGTATGACGTAATCGAGAATTGTTTTTAGGTTTGAGAAAACGCCGTAACTTATGAAAAAGTTAATTACGATATTGCCACTCAAATTTCAACTTAATCACGATACTCTTTACGTCCAAATTCAATATAATTACAATACCGTCACCCTTCCCTTGTTTTGTCCTTATGATTAAAAATTTGTTTTGTAAACCTGCTCTATTAAAGCGCCCGAGACATAGAAAAATGTTGATTGACAAAATGTGTCAACTTTTGTTTGTTTTAACTGTAGGTATGAGGCCACATTTATCAACAAGATTGTTAAGGAGATCTTTTAGTCGGCACAACAACGCACATATTTGAATGTGGCCAAACACCCGCTTGAATACAATCTTGTGTACAACATGTGGAAGATCTTTAGTGTCGGTGGAAATGGTCGTCGTGTGGTTGGGATTTGGGGACATCAGAATAGGCAAAAAACATCAATTGCAAAAGTCTGCTATAATGCAATTGCTCATAAGTTTCAGGGTAGTTGTTTCTTGCGTATGTTAGACAACTCGACGTCACGTGAAGGCGTAATCCAACTACAAAAGACTCTTCTATCTAAAATTCTACGTGGTACAGAGTTCAAAATTGTCGATGCTCATGAAGGAATCAGCCTTATAAAGAAACTGTTGAGGCAAAAGACGATTCTCTTAATTCTTGATGATGTGGATCAATTGGAGCAGTTAAACAACTTGGTTGAAAAGATAGAGGATTGGTTCGGTGAGGGTAGCAGAGTGATCATAACCACACAAGATAGAGGATTGCTGGAATCTTATAGAGTTGAGTTGATATACGAGGTCCAAAAGTTAGAGTACGGCAAAGCTCTTGAGCTTTTTAATTTGAATGCCTTCGGAAGGAATGAACCTCCTGATGATTATTTGAGACTTGCACGACGTGCAATAGCCTATGCTCAAGGCCTTCCATTAGCTCTTAATCTTATAGGTTCTCATCTGCATAATAAAAGTATAGATAGTTGGCAAGCTATATTGGACAATTACGATTCTTACGAAGGACAACCTTATAACTGATAAGCCAAGGCTGTTTGAAATTGAAGATTCCCGCTCATCTCAACAACATCACAGTCCATCTTTATCTACAACTCCTCCGCTGCCTTTAGCTGATTAAGTCTTATGTATTTTTGAATATTTGTACTTAGAGATAACTATCTTCTGTAACAAACTCATCCCTTTGTAACTCTATATATTCAACGTGAAACCTCACTCATAGTTAACTGAGTTGAGTTTATAATACTTTTCTGTCAATCTTTCATGGTATTGTGAGCTCTAGTCTTACGACAATTTTTTTTCGATCCTTTCTCAAAGATGACGTCTGATTCTTCTAGCTCTGCAACGCCAGCCCTAAACACTTCCCTTCCCAATGTTTCTAATTTTCTTACGATCAAGTTGGATCGTAATAACTATCCCTTATGACAGGCGCAGATGATGCCTCTTCTTCGCAGTCGTAATCTCGTTTCCTTTGTTGATAGAACGAGCACTTGTCCCTCTGCGTTTATCAAGGATGCTGAAGGCAACTTCATTGATGCAGTCAATCCCGCGCTTGAAGCCTGGATTCAATAGGATGATATGGTTCTCTCCTGGATTAATAGCTTTCTTCATCCCACCACCCTTGCTGCTGTTATTGGGAAAACTAGTTCCTACACTGCGTGGACATGCCTTCGTGAGCACTATGCGTCTCAATCCACAGGTCGCCTTCTCCAGCTTCGTAGTGAGCTGATGAATACTCATCGAGGTGACTCTTCCATTGCTGATTTTCTTGATCATGTCACTTGTCTTGCTGATACTTTTTCTCTTTCTGGAGCACCTGTGTCCGATTCCGATCTCGTAGCCATTGTTCTCAACAATGTTGGGCCTGCCTTCGAGAGCACAGTCACTTCTGCTCAAGCTCGTGATGAGGCAATCTCCTATAATGATTTAGAGGCTCTTCTTCTGAGCGATGAACGTCGTAAAAAATTGCATTCCTCTTTCTCCATTGACAGTGGTCCAACTGCCCTGGCAGCAGTCCGTGGTGGTCGTGCTGGTGGCTATCGTGGTGGTCGCATCACTGCTCCTGCTGGTTCTCATGGTAGTCGTGGTTCTTTTTCTGGTGCTCATGGTAAGCATCCTGCTTACAATCACTTTGGTGGGAAACCAAACACTCGTGCAAATGGCCCTAGGATTCTTGGGACTGCTCCATCTCATGGTACCTCTGGACGGGTTCAGTGCCAAATATGCAACCGTCATGGGCACTCCACTATTGATTGTTTTAATCGCCTTAATATGGCGTATGAAGGACGTGTTCCTGGTCCCAAACTTCAAGCTTTTGCAGCCACTGCTGCTCCCCGCAACACTGTTGATGCTCCTCCCCCACTTCAAAACTGGATATTTGATTCAGAGGCCAATGCACACATCACCAATGTTCTTGCTCAAGTGACACATGCTCGTGACTACAATGGAACTGAAAATGTCAATGGCGTTGTTGGAGGCACAAGTTTGAGTATTTCCAAAGTTGGCACTTCATATATTTCCACACCCACTACTTTTTTCCAACTACCCAATACCTTATATTGCCCTAATGCCTCTACCAATATTATCTCCATAAATCGCTTTACCACTGATAATAATTGTTTCCTCACCATCTATCCTACTTTCTATCGTGTTCAGGACATCCTCACGGGGAGGACGCTTTTGCAAGGCCGGAGTAAAAATGGATTCTACCCTTTTTCAAGTTCTTCTCTCAAGAACAATAATGGCGTGTCTGCTTTCATTGGAGTTAGGGTGTCGGATGCTGTTTGGCATTCTAGATTAAGTCATCCGTCCGTGTCTATTTTAAAATTTTTAGTTGCTAGGAATAAACTACCAGTTTCAAGCCATGTAACTGATGAACTTTGTCACTCTTGTCCTCTTGGCAAGAGTCATAAGTTACCCTTTCAATTATCAAATTCAATTTCTTCTTCACCATTGGAATTAATTCATTCGGATGTATGGACTTCTCCATCTCATTCTAATTATGTGGTTTTCATAGATGATTTTTCCCGTTATTGTTGGTTTTATCCTTTAAAATTAAAATCTGAGGTGTTTCATACCTTTAATATGTTTCATTTAAGAAACTTGTGGGAAACATGTTTAATTGCAAAATCAAATCACATTTCAAACTGATGGAGGAGGGGAATATGTCAATACTAATTTTCAAAAGTTTATGACTAACAATGGGATTCATCATCGTTTTACTTGCCCTCATCATCCTGAACAAAATGGACTTGTTGAGTGTAAACATAGGCATCTTGTTGAAACTGCACTTACATTACTTGCCCATGCATCACTTCCCACATCCTTTTGGGTTGAAGCTATTCATACTGCAAATTATTTAATCAATAGGTTGCCTACCAAAGTTTTACATAATGAATCTCCCTTCCAAAAATTATTTTGCAAACTCCCTCAATATGATTTTTTAAAGGTTTTTGGATGTGCTTGCTTTCCCTATCTTCGTCCTTATAACACAAATAAATTACAATTTCGCTCTAGGCGCTGTGTTTTCCTTGGGTATTCCTTGAATCATCAAGGATATCGTTGTCTTGATTTATCTACAGGTCGTATTTTTTTATCACGCCATGTTGTTTTTGATGAAAAATATTTTCCATACAAAGAATCCGTTCTTACTCCAACTCTAGCTTTTCCTAATACTTCTGCAAATAACATGATAATGATTGATATCCCACCAACTTCTCCCCAGCCACTTCCTCCACTCACCACTCCTAATCCTCAGCCTCATAACCATATCCCACCACTGCATCCTACACCACCTCTACCTTCATCCGTCCCTATCCTACCCAACCCCAATAGTTTGTCTCCACCACTACTTCCCACCTCACCTTAGCCACCACCTACGTCTATCCCATCTCTTCCCTCAACTCCTCCAGGTCTTCCTACCTCATCCCACCACCCACATTTAGCCGTACCCCACTCTTCACAACCTTCTCCAGAGGTGCAGTGTCCCTCTCACATGATGATTATTCGAGCAAAAGCTGGCATTCATAAGCCAAATCCTAAATATGCTTGTGTTTCTTAAGTTGTTAATGATATTGTTTCACCAACATGTTTTAGTCAGGCAAATAAATATCCAGAATGGAGACAAGCGATGGCGGACGAGTTTAATGCTCTTCAATGCACAAGAACTTGGGAGCTTGTTCCTTTCCGTTCTAACATGAACGTTCTTCCTAACAAACGGGTATTTAAGATCAAACGTAAATCAGATGGTTCAATTGAAAGATTCAAAGAACATCTCATTGCAAATGGATTCCATCAGCAAGAGGGAATTGATTATGGGGAGACCTTCAGTCTTGTTGTCACTCATGCCACCATTCGTCTTGTTCTATCTATTGCATTACATTTTAATTGGCCTATACGTCAGTTGGGCGTTCAAAATGCTTTTTTACATGGTTCATTGGCTAAAGAAGTATACATGCGAGAACCATCAGGTTTTGTGGATTCTCAATATCCTTCACATGTTTATAAATTACGTCGCTCTCTTTATGGTCTTAAATAGGCTCCAAGAGCGTGGTTTCAATGCTTTTCTCACCACCTTGAAGACTTGGGTTTTGTTGCCTCACAAGCTGATTCATCGTTGTTTACCTACTATAATGGTCCATCACTTATTTATTTACTTATCTATGTTGATGACATTTTGATCACTGGCAACAATGCTCAACATATTTCAAGTTTTATAAAATAGTTAAGCAAACTGTTCTCTATGAAGGATCTTGGCCCCCTGCATTATTTCTTAGGAATGGAAGTCACTCGTACAACTACAAGTTTGCATCTTACTCAGACCAAATATATTTTGGATCTTTTGAAACGAACCAAAATGAGTGACTGTAAACCACTCTCTACACCAGCCTTTTCTGGTCGCCGTCTAAGTTTGCATGATGGTGATCCTCTATCTAATTGCACCGAATTTCGAAGTGTTGTAGGCACGCTCCAGTATCTCCTCTTCACCCGACCAGACCTAGCCTTTGCAGTGAATCAGGTCTGCCAGTACATGCATTCTCCTACAACTACACACTGGGCTGCTGTCAAACGAATCCTCCGATATTTAAAAGGCACTGTCGATCATGGTATCCTCTACAAATCCAGTCCTCTCACCCTTACGGCATATGCTGATGCCGACTATGCCGGAGATCCTGATGATCGTCGTTTAACTGGTGGCTATTGTATTTTCCTTGGGTCTAATTTAATTTCATGGAGCTCGAAGAAACAACTTGGCGTCTCTCATTCAAGCACTGAGGCTGAATATCGCCAACTTGCCTACACTTTCACTGCCTTGTCTTGGTTCAGAAATTTATTTCGTGATTTGCGTCTTTCTCTCGCACCTCCCAGATTGTGGTGTGACAATATCAGTGCCATCGCTGTTGCCTCCAATACAGTCTATCAAGCACGAATGCGTCATGTTGAAGTCGACTACCATTATGTCCGAGAGAAAGTAACCAGACATGAAATAGTTGTTGGCTATGTTGCTTCTGTTGATCAGATTGCTGACTTGTTAACCAAAGGGTTACCTCTACCTGGTTTTGCTTTCCTCTTGTCCAAGCTTCCCGTTCGTCAACATCCGCTTAGCTTGCGAGGGTGTGATAAGCCAAGGCTGTTTGAAATTGAAGATTCCCGCCTATCTCAACAACATCACAGTCCATCTTTATCTACAACTCCTCCACTGCCTTTAGCTGATTAAGTCTTATGTATTTTTGAATATTTGTACTTAGAGATAACTATCTTCTGTAACAAACTCATCCCTTTGTAACTCTATATATTCAACATGAAACCTCACTCATAGTTAACTGAGTTGAGTTTGTATTACTTTTCTGTCAATCTTTCAATAACAGCATTCAAAGAATACTTCGGAGAAGTTTTGATGCATGGGAATATTTCATGCAACAAGTTTTCCTTGACATTGCATGTTTCTTCAAGAATGAACCTAAGGACTATGTGATGAGTATACTAAGAAGTTCAAACTCAAAGTTCCGCAAAATTGTATTGAATTACTCATTGAGAACGCAATAATAACTATTGAACATAATAGGATTCGGATGCATGATTTGCTAGAACAAACCGGCAAGCATATAGTTTACGAAGAATCTCCCATTGAACCAGGAAAACGTAGCAGGTTGTGGTTTCATGAAGATGTGTATAATGTGCTAATTGAAAAACGAATAAGTGGAATATATGTTTTTACATTTGATTCGGCATGATCTTGAAAAGAAAAAAAAAGGATTTTAAAACAGCCATTGTGAATTGTTTGTTATACGACTTGTTTGTTAACATTATTTATTTTTCCATCTTAGGGAACAAAGAAAATTAAAGGCATTGTGGTGAAGTTGCCCGAACCAGATGTGATACCCTTGAAAGCAAAAAGCTTCAAGCAGATGGTAAATCTTGAAATTTTTATAAACCACAATGCACAATTTTCTGGACGCGTTAATTATCTTCCCAACGATTTGAGGTTGATTGAATTGGGTGGACAATTCAATATTCATAGCAAGCGTACGGTTGTGTTTAATTTGTCGTCGAATTATCATCCAAGACATCTCCTTAGGTTTGATGTGCCATGCAGTGGCATCAGACAATTGAACGGATTTAAGGTGCATACTTTGAATTATTTTGAAGCATTCTTTATTTAAGTGCATACTTTAAATTCTTGTTTTATTTTATTTTTGGTTTCACAGTATGCGGCAAAACTTACATCTATGAATTGAAGTGGTTACGAATTCTTGAAAAAAATCCCCGACTTATCCGAAATCCCAAACATAGAGCTCTTGGATCTACGTGACTGTAGAAGTTTGGTTGAGGTTGACCATTTTGTTGGATTCCTTGATAAACTTGTTTACTTGAGTCTTGATGGGTGCTCTAAGCTTACGAGGTTTGCGAAAAGACTTGGATTGAGATCCCTTGAAAGGCTTTCTCTTGGTGGTTGCACAAGGCTCGAGAGTTTCCCAGAAATAGAAGACAATATGGAATCCCTGCGGTATTTGAACATAGAAGAAAGTGGCATACGAGAATTGCATGCATCAATTGCTTATCTTACTGGGCTTTATGATTTGAATGCGAGTGGTACCACATTAGCCCATCCCAATCTATCAGAAAGTGATTTCCCACAACACGACTTGATCTGTCGAGAAACAATTTTGTTAGTCTTTCGGATTGCATTACCAAACCTGTCAACTTGCAGTTTCTTTACTTGAGGGGTTGCAAGAGGCTTCGGGAAATTGCAAAAGCCCTTCCACCAAAACTACTTCATTTAGCTCTAGATGATTGCACATCCTTGGAGAAAATTCCAAAACTGCCCCCGATACTTAGGATTCTGAACTTGCGTAACTGCTTTAGACTAAGTGGCAATGATGGAAAATAATATTTTTTCGAATCAGGTTACTCTCTCTTCTTCTTAATAAACTCTTGAAATTAAAATATATTAATTTTGTGTGTAATTAGTTATCTATATATTATTTAATTTGCAAGAGTCACTTGGGCGCTCTGAATTGGAAATCCATCTTCCAGGCAATGAAGTTCCGAAGTGGTTCAACTATACCTCTGAACTTCCCCTAGAAAATGAAGAGGGAGAATTTGTTCAAGGCAGGGAATTTGTTTTTGAAATTCCTCCAAATTTACAAGGGGAGACGTCAGCATTGGCTCTATCTATTGTTTTTGAACCACGGATTTTTGATTTGCTTGATGGTCATCATATTTACATCAACAGAATAAGGCTTCTAAGATGGATGTTTTATAGCTGTTGATGCACAAAATCGGATAGACTTTGGAACAACGTAAAGTGTCAAGGTGAGATGACCTTCGCTAGATTGTTCAGGTCATCGAGTGGAGATAATGTGTGATGTGATAGAGATGGGAAGCAAACACGAGATGTACGTGGTTCGCCCTAAGTTGGGTTACGTCCACGAAGGTAGAGGAGTTCTCATTAATAATGTAGAGTTTACATGATACATGGGATTAGGCATAATCATCATTAGTGAGTTCTAATAAGGGATTAGAGGGTCTAAGATCATGAGAGCTTAATTGTGGGAGAATGATCTTTTTTTATAATTGAGAAGAGTCCCATGTTTTCGTCCGCGGTCGATATGGGACTCTAGGAGCTTTCTCTGGTGTTGACACGTGTCATGTCGTGATTGGCCTTTTGGTTGGAGGGAAACTCATGTGCTTCGGCAGGGGCGCCTCAGCGCGAACCCTTCAGTAGGTCTCTGAAGATATGAAGTTGACCGGTGCTTGATAGTTTCGGGATTGGTGAAGTATGGTACAAACAGTGCTCCCCCAAGTTCCCGAGTGAGGAAAGACTTCTCGGTTGGGGACGTGTAACATTCAAGTGACCTAAGTAATCACGAAACTTTCAAGTATCGAGGTGTAGTAGCATATGTGGGAGTCCCCCCAAGTCTCCGATCGAGGAGGGTTGCCGAGTGAAGGGTCTTGACATTTTGTCGAATTGTCGAAGAATCAAACATTTCGCCTTCTCCTTGTACGTACGCTAGCCTAAATATATTTGTCATGAAGAAGTCCAAATCCTTCTTGCCTGTTGAAAGCAACCAAGCCCAAGGTTTGAGCCTATTGCCAACCTTTAAAAAACAACCCAGCCCATTTTATATATATATACATATATATATATATTTTTTTAGGCAGACATTTGCCCTAGGTTTTTGGGATTTTGGGGGAGGGATTAACTAACTCCCTATCACAGCCCACATACTTCCGTGCGGCGCTTACCCTTGGGGCTACACTTGCCTTTCTCGAAACCATGGCAGCGAAGGATGGTGCTGCTGCAAGAGGGGTGGTGGCTGCCTTGCTCGGGACTGCATAGTGGAGGTCGTGCGAAGGAGCGGGTTGGGTCTGCGGTGAGTCGGGTCAAGGATCTGGGCAGCTGCTTGTTTACAGGTGGCTGCTGTTTGGGTCTGCAATAGTTGCAGCAAGTAGCAGGCAGCGGTTTACCGTGGCTGCTGTTTGGATTTGTAACAGCTGCTGCTCCGTGGCAAAGGGAAGAGTTGCTGTTCCGTGGCTGTTGTTTGGATTTGAAGGTTCTGAAGCTTGGGAGTTGCTGCTGCTGGCTTGGCGTGGCTGCTGCCTGGAATTAGTTGCAGCGGGCAGTAAGTTACTGCAGTGGGTCTGTAGCTTCTTGCCCTGGCTGCTGGCCTGTAATTTGGCGAATTTTGGAGCTGCCAAAATCTGGGCAGCTGAAAGTGTTGGGCCTGTTATTTGATCTTCTCAGCTGCTCAAACAAAGTCTTGACAAAAAATTTGACGTGTTGTGGAGCTTCATAAAGACACATCTAAATTATAGAATTCTAGTGTTTCTATCAACCCGCAAACAGATGCTGTTGTCTCTGAATTATGTCTATGTAGCTCAGTTGCCAGTTGTCATGCCTAATAATTCCAGCATAATATATTCAACATTATGGGAATATATTATGTGCTTTAAATAGGAGAAGTCAATGCGCCCAACTGAATCAATTAAATAGTTCAATCAACTTTGATCTTGAATCAAAGATGCAGACTTTTCATGTGCCCTTGGAGTTTGAATTGATTGTTCTGCATTTAGGTCATATATTGATGTTTCTTGTTAACTCTCTCCCACTGTAGGTACACGAATGATGACAAAATTGCTCCTGCCATTAGTGGTCCTTTTTCTCTCTTGTGAGTATGTAGGTAAAATTGCTTAAACCTCAAAACTTGGTGATGTAGGCTTGTATTGGAAATTTGTGCCTTTACACAGATAGCTTGAACGATCCGAAATGTGAGAGAAACCACATAAATAGGTTTTGCTTCGCACACTTGTGATCATCAATGTGCGAAGCTTTGTTGAAGGTTTAGGATTTTAGACCTTCGCAGGTATGTGAAGTTCTAAGCTTTCACATGTGGGAAGTGTCACATCCCGGACCAACTCCGCCGTAGCACGATATTGTCCGCTTTGGGCCACGCCCTCACGGTTTTGTTTTTGGGAACTCACGAGCAACTTCCCAGTAGGTCACCCATCTTGGGATTGCTCTAGCCCAAACTCGCTTAACTTCGGAGTTCCGATGGAATCCGAGGCCAGTGAGCTCCCAAAAGGCCTCGTGCTAATTGGAGGTGGGCATGTACATATAAGGCACATCACCCCCTCTCCGTTGGTCGATGTGGGATATAACAATCCACCCCACTTAAGGGGAACCCGGCGTCCTCGCCGGCACATCCGTACCGAACGGTAGAGTGGCTCTGATACCATTCTGTCACATCCCGGACCGACTCCGCCGTAGCACGATATTGTCCGCTTTGGGCCACGCCCTCATGGTTTTGTTTTTGGGAACTCATGAGCAACTTCCCAGTAGGTCACCCATCTTGGGATTGCTTTAGCCCAAACTCGCTTAACTTCGGAGTTCCGATGGAATATGAAGCCAGTGAGCTCCCAAAAGGCCTCGTGCTAATTGGAGGTGGGCATGTACATATAAGGCACATCACCCCCTCTCCGTTGGTCGATGTGGGATATAACAGGAAGCTTTTGACCTTCGCATGTGGGAAGCTCTGGACCTTCGCATGTGGGAAGCTATGGACCTTCGCATGTGGGAGGCTCTAGACCTTCGCATGTGGGAAGCTCTAGGCCTTCGCATGTAGGAAGTTCTAGTCCTTCGTATGTGGGAAGCTCTGAACCTTCATATGTGGGAAGCTCTGGTCCTTCGCATGTGGGAAGCTTTGGACCTTCGCATGTGGGAAGCTCTAGGCCTTCACATGTGGGAAGCTCTAGTCCTTCGCATGTGGGAAGCTTTGGACCTTCGTATGTGGGAAGCTCTAGGCCTTCACATGTGGAAAGCTCTAGTAGAACCATATAAATAGATTTTGCTTCGCACACTTGTGATCATCAGTGTGCGAAGCTTTTCCCGTGTTAGGTTATTCTCCAATTGTTGAAGGGGTGGAGAATCATATAAATAGATTTTGTTTCGCACACTTGTGATCATCAGTGTGCGAAGCTTTTCCCTTGTTAGGTTATTCTTTAATTGTTAAAGGGGTGGAGAATCATATAAATAGATTTTGCTTCGCACACTTGTGATCATTAGTGTGAGAAGCTTTTCCCTTGTTGGGTTATTCTCCAATTGTTGAAGGGTTGGAGAATCATATATTTCAAGACCCATGTGTGGCTCAAGGTAGTGAATTTAGACGAGTACCAGCAGCAGGGAGATATTTGTCAAGTTATATTTCAAGACCTCAGAGGCTCACGCATTAAAAGCTGCGGGGTGCACAACCTATTGTTCAACCAAGACGAACAGCTTCACTTGTCTTTGGGACCAACGAGTATTCTTCGGAAGAGGCCTCGTCTGGAGCCAGTGGATGATCATTCGAAGCGGAGGCGTATTGATATCAATGTTCCTGTCAATATTGACATTGAGGAAGAGCAAGAGCAACCGTCCACTTCAGTCGACCGACATTTATCTATGTTTTATTAGGAGTTTGGGTACGTACTTATACATATATTAATGTTTGAGTGAGTTCATTTGCACTTTCCTAATATTTTAAAGTGCGTTTGCCTTTGTGTTTTCTTGATATATATGATGGTGATGGTGCATCCCGTTTTATAGACGGCTTTTCTGCTTAATAACTTCTCCTTGTTCGACTGTCAAACTTCCGACGTGATATACCTGCAGGCCCACTTCCTCAAACATTCCATTATGTCCAACTATAAACGTTTCATTGCTTCCTCTATGCCGTCCTGCTTATCAGGTTTCAAAACTTTTGCAGTTGCAAGGTTAAAGAATCATTCGAGTGCAACAATCCTCAATTGTCAAATCTACTCAATCGGCTCCGGATAGGCATTTTCAAAAATAAATACTAAATATTGCATTTCTTTTTTCTGAATTTCCGCATGATGTTCTTATTTACAACCTTCAAAAGTGGAACTCAAGGGACAGTAAGGCGTGAATAAAGGGTTACAAACCATGATTTATATGCAACTTGCGGTTAGTGTCTCTCGAGTTCTATTTTTGATTAAAAGGTTATGTTTGCATGTATATCCCGTCATTTTTTGCCTTTTCAAATATAAAAATTGCATCTTCAGCTTCGCTGTTAATCCCTAAGGGAAAACTAAGAGAATGAAAAACTGCTAGACTGAGAATTAAGTGTGCAAAGGTTGCTTCTTCTATTTTTACATTCAATATATTATATGAAAAAGAATTAAGTGTGCCAAAAACAAATCAAAATGAACAAGAATGTATGATTTCAATTCGATTTTGAAGACAAGAGCTCATTCGGGGTCATGAGTTTTGCCTATCCTGTTATGTTCTCAGCACTTCTTTTGCCAATGATGAAATCGATTGAGCTGTGTCTTGCATATCTGTAGCCCTTAGGTTAATCCCCTGCAACTTTCTTGTATTCTCCTGCAGCTTGCTATGTGCTATTTTAGCAACGTTTGATTCCTGTAGAATGACACAGTTATGAACACAAAACAATGAAGGAGAGTTATAAAATCCCACAACATCTAGGTAAATACATTGTTCATCTCCCAAGGTGATAG
Organism: Gillenia trifoliata; assembly: GCA_018257905.1. Taxonomy (NCBI): domain Eukaryota; kingdom Viridiplantae; phylum Streptophyta; class Magnoliopsida; order Rosales; family Rosaceae; genus Gillenia; species Gillenia trifoliata. The sequence continues at coordinate 16,261,184 of CM031088.1, read as the reverse complement.
ATAAAAACTCGGTGTTGTGTGCATGGTTAGGGTAAAAATTTGTAAAGCAAATACTGTGGTAAGCAAAATATTCATCGATCAAGAGACATCGATGCAAAAAGATGCATGAATAAGGATGTGTGCTTACGCTTGACGGAAATCCATATCGCTTCTTAATTTCGTCGACTTGACCAACCTTCTCATCCTGCTGCTCTTCCTGCTTACTGGAGTTTTTCTCATTTTTCGACTTCATCTGTTTCATCACTTTACCTGCAAATTCAAAAGTTTTAATTGAGTAAGAAACAGCGTACAAAAATCTGATTGATGAGTTCATTCCATCTAGGTTTTGCTGACCTTTAAAGGCCATAAATTTGCTTGGCAACTTCTCCTTGTTAAGAGCTGCCAACATATTCTGCTCTTTTGGTTTTTCTCCAGGAATGTCGACGTCCATGTCGATATCAATGTCATCTTTAAGGGGAAAAAAAGTTCATTAAAAGGTTTTTCACGAAATTCCATTCGGATTGAAATGCTAAAATTTCTTGAAATTAAGTTCGGATGATCATTCACTTAAAGTAATGTGTGATACTAGTCATGTATGCATACCTAGGTCTAGCTGATGATCATCATTATCCACAGCCTGGTGATCTGTATTCTCAGCATCAACTCGAAAGTTAGCAGTTGAAAAGATAGTCGAAAGTTCTTCGATACTTTCTTTAGTATCTTCAGTTTCTATCCCAGGTACATTCTTCGGTTTGCTTCCCACAATATCTTTAATGACAGAGCTAAACATACCCTGTCAGGGAAACAAAGTTTTTGAAACCTTTTATTCCACAACAAATAGGTTGCGGGCAGAATTGGTATGGTTTCGTTTCCCCGTCTACCTTTTTCTTTTCCTTTGGAGTAGCACGTCCGGCGACAAGCTCATCTTGTGAAAGTATCAGATGTTTCTGGTAAGTTGAGTTGAAAGAGTCTAATAGCCTAGAATAATTTCCGTTGTAGTAAGAATTAATCACTCAAACATAGGAAAGAAACTTCAAAGGATGTGTATATGGTATATTCCTAAAGCTTTTGTTATGGAGCGAAAGAGTGAAGAGAAATATTTCCTGATCACCGTTTACTTGCGCAAGGATGAAATAGAGCGAATGATGAAGATATCTCTAAATCATCTCTTAAGAAAATGATCCGAAAAAGGTCAGACTACACTTTTGTACCATAACAAGTTCTCCTTCGCACGAAGAGCATATCAAACTGTCAGAAAATGAATTTAGTTTCAGAGTGGAGTATGTAAAGCCCCTTATTGAAGTCTCCTTTATGAAGGATAAATTTGGCAGACCTAACATTTCACAAGAAGGTTTGTAGGGGTTGTAGTTTACTTAAGAAAAAAATCAAAAAAAATAAACTACGAAAAGTCAAGTACCGTATTTCAATTTTTCCACTTGCAAAGAGGAGAATAAGGCCAAGATCATTGAAGGTTCGAAATGTTGATGCCCAGCAGAAAGATGATTGGAACTTCTTCTTGTAGATTACCTTCTTAACTCCCTGAGAGAAAAGAAAGAAAGCCGAAACCAAAGAATCAGGCAAAACTGTTCTACAATTCACAGTGCCTGCATAAACTAAACTGATAGTTACCTAAATGATATGTGTGAAGGAGTATATGTATGCAGCTTTCTCAGAACACAACAGTAGTAGAAATTGCTTTTGTGTGGCGTCGTCAACAGTACTACTCCCTTTGATCAAATCAAGACTGTTCAATATATTTGATCTGTTTACCATGGTATCGTGCGCATCTGTGTAACATTCACAAAAAAAAAAAGCACTCATTGGGCAAATTTTCAATGCTGCGAAACTTGAAAATCACATAGTTTCATCCTTAAAGTGTGTAGAACTTACCCAAGAGCTGCATGAAAAGTGCTTTGGTGGGTTTCTTCAGATGAACCAAACTGGTGCTCAATGTGTTTCCATTATCGCTATCAAGAGCCAGAACAGATGAGTCATCTGTTGCAACTGCTAAGATGTTCTTGTCAAAACCATGAAAACTGTAGGTTTGGAAATGCAGAGACACAATGCCGGTGGAGATTTTACTTGCAATGTGCTTTTGATATAATATAGTTGTCCCTTCGATATCAATAACTGAAACCTGTGAGGAAAACAAACTCACATGGATCAGAATTACGTACCAACTCTAACGAAACTTGATAATAAATCATATGTTAGGAGAGAGGAGAAGATTAGGAAAGTTGTTATCGGATAGTAAGCTTACATATCCTTGACTAGAGCAGATAGCAAGATGTCCTGTACTGTGGTTTATGTTCACAGAAAGTACAGAACCTTTAACCTTAAAAAGTCACTTTGGATGATATGATCGTTTCCTTTCTTCGTACTTCCTGCCAAGAATAGTGAAATTCATAAGGTTCACTTGTAATGTAGTTTGTTGAAGTAAAAACTCGAAGCGTATTACTAGTTATAAGATAATGGCATGACATTATGATAGTTGAAAACATGTGCTTAATTAATCATACCTTGAAGGGACAAGAAACTGCTCACATTGGCATATGGTTCGGGTTGAAGTCTAAAGATTCGAACCTGTAAATTGTGTATACATATAAAAAACACAACACATTTTCCTGAAAGCAAATTCATCACAATTCACCAAATGCATCGAAGATGGTATGACACACCCCGCCCTCAATACTCACGGGGTGACACACCCCACCCTCGATACCCACGTGGATACCGAGTGCGAGCGTGCTGGCCGACACTCGTACGTGACGAAGCCATTAAATGCATGACAACACTTAGTGAAACCAAATTAAATTGTATTAAAGTTTGCTGAAATCAATGTCAATATGCATATGGTTCAGAGCGTACTAAATTTGAAACAGCGGAATCAAATAATAAACTGAGTTCCTAGAATCTCTATCCATAACAGGGATGGATATTATTATAGAAACTGGAAGAAAGAAGAATCCCTACATGGTCGGGATGAAAGATCAGAGCTGCCACGTAGAAGTCTCGACCTCGCCAGATGCTATCTCACTATGTCCTGAAGGGGGCGTAAAAACAAAAGTGTGAGTGGACAAAAATAAAAGTTTTAGCAAACCTTTCTCTTTTCAACATAATAACCCCCTGTTTTGAAATCCCGTATAATTGTAAAATCATACTATCATAATATGTATCCAAAACGTACTTTATAAGTATAGCTGAAAACGTATATAAATATACAAAATCCGTAGATAGCAAAACATATTTCTAATAGTCCTTTCATCATATATCTCAACAATATAAATATAGGCAAAACCAACACAGGGTATATGCGCGATCACCCATGTACGGGTTGAGGAACAGCCTCTCAATCACCGTACAAGTCCAATACGTTATCCAATCATTTGTACTCCTAGTACCACACACATGTAAGTCCTGGCGCAGCAGCGCGTCACACCCGAGTCCTTACGTAGTGGGGCCTTTTCCCCATAAACAACAATAAACGTAAGACAAGCTTGCACTAAGGTATTTACCGGACAATACCCCTGGAGTACAGTGCGTGTGACCCATACATGTGAGAACTGTCCTATGGCCATGAGAACGGTACTACAACGTAGTGAAAGCATACCAAGTGTGTTTGAAAACATACATACATACTCATGTGTATAGATATAGGAGCCAAAATCCCATTCATAATTCCCAATTTATCAAATGTTGCATAAATAAATATTTCCCTCAAAACCATATAATAAAATATCATTTCATATTTATGCAAAAGTGATATCAAAGTATAACCCATTTCATAACATATTATCATACTTGATAAATAATCCCAAATCACCAAATAAATTCATTTCCCAATGTAGATACCATAAATAAAACAATTATGGTTGTATAAACAATTATCAAGTATTGCATATATATTTATAAATAAATATATATAAATAAACATGCTTTGGAAACCATTTAAAACCATGTATAAATCAAATTCAAAACCATTTCCAAACATAGAAATCATTTAAGAAAGCAAAAGTCCACTCACAGGTTTTCGGGAGTGAAATCTCCCCCGGTGTTGCCCTCCTCGGTGTGCGGGGTCGAAGAATTACCTATTTAATGTTAGGGAACAAATTAGAACTTCCCTAAAATAAATTAAAAATAGGCCCTAAAAAGAATCCCCCAAAAATATTAATATTTTAGCGAAAACGGGCTCGAAAAATGATTTCCGGGCCCCGAAAACCCTACCGCCGCCGGCGCCGCCGTGCGCCGCCGCACACGCCGGGAAACGGTCGGACGCGCCGCCACGCGCTGGGAAGTGGCTTCACGCGCCGGCCACGCGCTGGCACGCGCTGGCACGTGTCGCCACGCGCCGGCACGTGTCGCACGCGCCGACACGTGTCGCCACGCGCTGGCGCGTGTCTCCACGCGCTGGAACGTGTCACCCACGCGCGGCACGTGTCACCCACGCGCCCCACGGGCCTGTACGCGCCGTCCCACGCGCGGCTGACGTCAGCCACGCGCCTGCTGACGTCAGCGCCGTTAAAGTTAACGGAATATACCCTTTTTTGGACGGAATATTCCGACGCCGTTAGGAATATTCTGTTGCCGTTAAGGGAATATTCCGTCGTCCCTTTCCTCGCGCCGGTCGCGGGAGCCGCCGCCGTCGCCGCCGTCTGCCGCCTCTGGTTCGCCGGAATCTGGGAAATTAAATACCGATTATGTCCCAAAACTTCAAAAATTCATATCTTCTTCGTTCTTTGGCCAAAATCAACGTGCCATATATCAAAATGAAGGTATTGAGGCGTAGAATATTTTTATACCTATTTGAGGCCGGAAAAGTGGCCGGAGATGGCCTGAAATTGGCTGGAAAGCCTCGGGAAACCCTAATTCGGTTCTCCTTCAAAACTGCACCAAATTGGACGTTCTTTATATCAAATTGAACCTACTCAATCCAATAAAACCAATGGTAATGGTCTCGAGGCTTACCTTGGTCTGGTTTGCATAGAAAATGGACGGACAGTTTGCCTAAACCGTTCCGACGTCGGTTTGAACGATCGGGTTCGAGTTTGAAGAATCTGAAATCACAGCCTCGTCCAGAATGACGAGACGATCGTGATGGTATGGATTTTGGGCAACGGCTTGACGGTTTTGTGATTCGTCCAAGGGTTAGGGTTTCGGTGAAGTTTTTGGTTTAGAGAGAAAATGGGAGAGAAAGAGAGTGAGAGAGAAAGGAAAAACGTGCAGAATGATTGGGGTGGGTTGGCTGCTGTGCAGTCAGCCAAAAACCCTAATTCCCACACACGGAGTGGAAAATTACCAAAATGCCCCTACACTTTAAAGCTTCGTAAAACGTTCGTTTTAACTCCGAATTGAGTTCCGTTTGCGTCCACGCGTTCGTATCGACGAGTACATCAAGAATATGTAAAGAAATCATTTTTCACAAGTCGTCACGAAAAAGTCAACAAAAGTCAACATTGACCCTAGGGGTATTTTGGTCATTTCACATAAATTTTGGGACGGGCTGTAACAATCTACCCCCCTTAAATAAAATTTCGTCCGCGAAATTACAAACATAAGTACTAAAATAAATGCGGATACTGTGCTCTCATATGTTCCTCAGTCTCCCAAGTAGCCTCCTCTACCTCATGGTTACTCCACCGAACCTTCACCAGAGGTATCACTTTGTTCCTCAGAACCTTGTCTTTTCTGTCCAAAATCTCCACCGGTTCCTCCTTGTAACTCAACCTCTCATCCAACTGCAAAGGTTGTGGTTGGAGTACATGAGACTCGTGCGGTACATACTTCCTCAATATAGAGACATGGAAGACATCATGTACCCGAGATAACTCCGCTGGCAAAGCTAACCGATACGCAACTGCGCCAACACGTGCCACAATCTCATAAGGACCAATGTACCGGGGACTCAGTTTACCCCGTTTACCGAATCTCACAACACCCTTCCAAGGCGACAATCTCAGAAACACAAAGTCACCAACTGCATACTCGCGGTCCTTAGAGTGCCTGTCTGCTATACTCTTCTGTCTATCCTGGGCCGCTTTCAGGTTACGCTTAATCACCTGAATCTTCTCCGTAGTGTCATCTACCAACTCTGGGCCCTCAAGTGCTCTCTCCCCTACTTCAGTCCAACACAATGGGGTTCTACACGCCTTACCATACAACGCCTCAAAGGTGCCATACCGATACTAGGAGTGAAAACCGTTGTTGTATGCAAACTCAATCAACGCCAGGTGATCTCCCAACTTCCCCCGAATTGAAGGACCGAAACTCTCAACATGTCCTCTAAGGTCTGAATCGTCCTCTCAGACTGACCATCTGTCTGTGGGTGGAAAGCTGTACTATACAGAAGTTTTGTTCCCATAGCCTCCTGAAATGCCTTCCAGAATTTGGAAGTGAACCTCGGATCTCTATCCGATATGATGGAAACTGGTACCCCATGGAGTTTAACAATCTGATCAATGAACATCTTCGCCGATTTATTCAACTGGTAATCCTGACGAATTGGCAAGAAATGAGCTGTCTTCGTCAGTCGGTCGACGATCACCCAAATACCATCACACTTTGCTCGGGTAGGCGGTAACCCAAACACAAAGTCCATGGTAACATTCTCCCATTTCCAAACTGGAATAGGGAGTCTCTGAGATAACCCCGAAGGTTTCTGCCTCTCCGCCTTCACTTGCTGACAAGTGAAACACTGACTCACGTACACGGTGATATCTTTCTTCATCCCTGACCAATAGTAATAAGGTCTGATGGTGTGGTACATCTTCGTACTACCCGGATGCATAGCATATGCAGAAATGTGCGCCTCATCCAGGATTTCTCTCCTCAAACCACCATCCCCCTTGGGTACAACTAAACGACTACCCAACATCAGTAAACCATCCTCCCTGACTACATAATCCTGTCTCAAAACGCCAAGAACTTCCTCCTTTAGCTGCACACACTCCGAATCTTTCCCCTGGGCTTCTCGAACTTTATCCACAAGAACAGGTCTAACCTGGAAATGAGCTAGCAGAGCTCCATGATTATCCACATTAAAAATAGCACCCGTACTCTTCAACTCACCCAACATCGGAATGTAGGTCGCTCTAATAGATGCCAACTGCCCATGGGATTTCCGACTCAAAGCGTCGGCCACTACATTCGCCTTACCAGGATGGTAATCGATAGTACAATTATAGTCACTGATCAGCTCCATCCATCTCCTCTGCCTCAAGTTCAACTCACTCTGCGTAAAAATGTACTTGAGACTCTTATGGTCGGTGAAGATACGGCAAGTCTCCCCATAAAGATAATGTCGCCAAATCTTCAAAGCAAAGACCACAGCAGCTAACTCCAGGTCATGAGTAGGATAATTCATTTCGTGCCGTTTGAGCTGTCTGGATGCATAGGCGATGACTTTTCCATGTTGCATCAACACACAACCCAAACCATGCAACGAAGCATCAATATAGATATCAAACTCACCACTCTCATCAGGAAGCACTAAGACTGGTGCGTGAGTAAGATGATGTTTAAGTTCTTGGAAACTCCGTTCACAGCTGTCATCCCAAACGAACTTAACATCCTTCCTGGTGAGTTTAGTGAGAGGTCCGGCTATAGACGAGAAATTCTGCACGAAACGACGGTAATAGCCTGCAAGGCCCAAGAAACTTCTCACCTCAGTCACATTAGTCAGCTGCTCCCAACTCACCACCGCCTCCACCTTCTGTGGATCAACGAAAATGCCTTCAGCAGATATTACATGGCCCAAGAAACTAATACGATCAAGCCAAAACTGACATTTGCTGAACTTTGCATACAGCTGTGCTGTCCTCAGACTCTCCAAAACAATCCTCAGATGTTCCTCATGCTCGGTCTCACTCTGGGAGTAAATCAGAATGTCGTCGATGAACACAATCACAAACTGGTCCAAATACGGTCGGAAAACTCTGTTCATCAAATCCATAAATGCGGCTGGAGCATTAGTCAATCCGAACGGCATCACCAGAAACTCATAATGTCCATATCTCGTTCGGAAAGCAGTCTTGGGCACATCATCCTTGCGGATACGCAACTGATGATATCCAGATCGAAGATCAATCTTGGAGAAAACTCGTGCACCCTTCAGCTGATCAAACAGATCATCAATACGAGGCAATGGATAACGGTTCTTCACCGTCACCCGGTTGAGTTGCCTGTAATCTATGCATAGACGCATACTCCCATCCTTCTTCTTGACAAACAACACCAGAGCACCTCAAGGTGAAGTGCTGGGTTGAATAAACCCCTTGTCGACTAACTCCTGAAGTTGGGTTTTCAACTCCCTCAATTCAGCTGGAGCCATACGATACGGCGCTCGAGAAATAGGATCAGTACCTGGTATCAGATCAATCGTAAACTCGATCTCTCTGTCAGGAGCTAAACCAGGTAAGTCCTCAGGAAAAACGTCGGGATATTCGTTGACCACGCGAACATCCTCGACACGGGTTGGAGAATCTTCTTTCATCACTACATGAGCCAAGTATCCTTGACAACCCTTCTGCAACAACTTCTTCGCCCTGAGTGATGAAATCAAACTATTTTGTAACACTCTTCTCTCGCCTTGGAAGACAACCTCTGGTCTACCAGGTGTTTGGAATGTGACCACTTTGGTACGACAATCCACAATGGCATGATACTTGGATAACCAATCCATACCCAGAATAAGATCGAAATCAATGATGTTTAGGGGAATAAGATTCGCCTCCATGAGTTCGTCGCCAACGAAAACTAGACAATCCCTAAATTCCCATTGAACGGCACTAGTCTGCCCCATAGGCTGAGCAATAACTAACTCACACTCAAGAGGTGAGGGTTGGGGATTTACTTTCTTAGCGAACATAGGAGATATAACAGAATGAGTAGCACCCGGATCAATTAAAACTCTAGCATGAAAATCGAAAACTTTTAACGTACCCATGATAACTCCTGGACTCGCTCGAGCATCCTGCTGAGACATAGTGAACACTCTGCCATGTGCCTGGCCTCCATTACGGCCTCCAGTACGACCTCCACCGCGTCCCCTCTGAAACGGACCACCGCGGTTCACATGACTGGTCTGAGTACTGCCGCTAGACACAGCACCCGCATTCTGACCCTGATTTTGTCCCACTCGCTGACCACCACCACTCTGATCAGTCCTCTGTGGGGGTCCTGAAGCCACACTCCCACTACTCTGTGGGGGTCCTGAAGCCACACTCCCACTCCCACTAGCCTCGGGAAACCCTAATTCCGTTCTCCTTCAAAACTGCACCAAATTGGACGTTCTTTATATCAAATTGAACCTACTCAATCCAATAAAACCAATGGTAATGGTCTCGAGGCTTACCTTGGTCTGGTTTGCACAGAAAATGGACGGACAGTTTGCCTAAACCGTTCCGACGTCGGTTTGAACGATCGGGTTCGAGTTTGAAGAATCTGAAATCACAGCCTCGTCCAGAATGACGAGACGATCGTGATGGTATGGATTTTGGGCAACGGCTTGACGGTTTTGTGATTCGTCCAAGGGTTAGGGTTTCGGTGAAGTTTTTGGTTTAGAGAGAAAATGGGAGAGAAAGAGAGTGATAGAGAAAGGAAAAACGTGCAGAATGATTGGGATGGGTTGGCTGGTGTGCAGTCAGCCAAAAACCCTAATTCCCACAAACGGAGTGGAAAATTACCAAAATGCCCCTACACTTTAAAGCTTCGTAAAACGTTCGTTTTAAGTCCGAATTGAGTTCCGTTTGCGTCCACGCCTTCGTATCGACGAGTACATCAAGAATATGTAAAGAAATCATTTTTCACAAGTCGTCACGAAAAAGTCAACAAAAGTCAACATTGACCCTAGGGGTATTTTGGTCATTTCACATAAATTTTGGGACGGGTTGTAACACGGGGATACTGAGTTTGGAACGTGTTGGCCGACACTCGGAAGTGACGAAGCCATTTTATGCATGACAACACTTAAATTATACAATAAAAATTGTCAAATAGTTTGCAGAATTTAATACAAATATACACAAGATTCAGAGCGTAACTAATATAAGGCAACAGAAATAAAAGATAGAGTCAAGCTCCTAAAATTTCTATCCATAATACGGATGGATATTATTAAAGAAACTGAATAAAAGATAAACTCCCTACATTATTAGGAGGAAACCAGAGCTGCCACGCTAAGCCTCAACGTCAATGGAACACACCGCTACTAGGTCCTGAAGCGGGCGTAAAACATAAAGGTGTGAGTGGACGAAAAAAGAAAGTTTTTCTAAAACTCTTTTCTCTTTTCGAATATAGTAACCCTCTGTTTGAAAACCAATATATATATATATATATATATATATATATATAACCATATTACGTCAAATAAAACTCACTGGGTAGAAACATAAATTCAGAATACCTTCTTGAACGAGATAAATTCATGGTAAAACACAACTTATCACGATATAAACCATTTTTTTCAAGTTATCACGATATAAATATAGCAAAATATCACAAGGTATATAAGCAATCACTCATGTACATGTTGAGGGACCTCCCTCCAACCCTGTACAAGCTCTTTACATTATAATCACTTTTGTACTCCTAGTACCACACCCATGTAAGCTCTTACGCAATCAACGCGTCACACCCAAGTCTTTACGTTGAGGGACCTCCCCCAAATAATAAACACAAATGTAAAGACAAGCTTACACTAAGGTATTTACCGGACAATACCCCTGGAGTACAGTGCGTGTGCCCATACATGTGAGACTTGTCCTACGGCCGTGAGACGGTACTAAAACGTAGTGAAAGCATACCAAGTGTATGAAAATATATACATTTATCGATGTAAAATGCATGATCATGCCCAAGTAAGAAATTCGTATCTCAAATATCATATTTTCGAAAATATTCAAGTGTCGTATCAAAATACGTAATCATGAAAAGTAAATCTCAAATATCAAACATGTATAGGCATGATCAAATCATCGTTTCAAACCATAAGTAACTATATATATTTATATAAATACTAGGATAAAAACCATTATGTAAAACAAATGTCCACTCACAGGTACTCGGGAGTATAGTCCTCCGGTAGGTTCTGATTCTGCAAATGCCTGGATGTACAATCCCCTAAACATAATTTAAAGGATCGACTTAATAACTTTCCCTAAGTAAATAACCCTTCAAGGTACAACTAATTAAATTAGGGCTGAGAATTTTGTACCGAAATACCGAAACCGACCCGAAAAATACCGAACGCAATACCGAAAATCTCGAAACCAAAATACCCCGAATGGTTCGGTCCCCGATACCGAAAAAATACTGAAATTTCGGTACGGGGTTCGGGACCATATTACCGTGTATTCGGTAATACCGAACTGAACCGAAATATTAGAGCTAATTATGTCGTCCGTTGGATTTGTTCAAGTGGATTTTTTTATTCAATTTGAGCCATTGGTTTGAGATTGTTGAAGCCTGGGTTTGCTGCTTACTCCTTCAAAACCTGAAAACAACGCCCATCAAATCGACCCTATTGCTTCTAAAATCCACAGAACTAGAAATTGAATCCTGGCTACTCATTTGTGGTTACAGGCTGTATCACAACGGGAGGCCCAGAGGACCGTTCTGGAGGGGCAAAAAGCTGATTGGCAAAGAAGCGCTTTTCGTAATCTCGGGTATGAAGCGGTTCAAGGACGACGAAAAGAACCTTGGCAAGTTTGTAAAGACGCATGTTTTGAGACTGTTGAAGATGGATATGATTGCTGCTCTCACCGAGCTCGAGCGCCAGGAAGAAGTTGCTTTGGCAATTAAGGTATCGAGTTTATGTGATTAAATTTTGTGAATTTTGTGCATTTGATCTTTTGGGTTGTTGGAAATTTGTACCCTTTGGTGTTGAATTTGTGCTGTGTGAATCCACTTATGTATTGCTAGTAATGGTGAAATGTTGAAATCTCATTCTCAAGAGTCAGGCCGACCATATTAACACTCAAATTGGGGGTCAAAATTTTTCCGAAACCGAATTCATTTTCGGTATTACCGATTTTCGGGATCCCGAAAATTTCGGTTCGGTATCGGTATGTATTTTGCCCAAACCGAAAAAATCGATTCGGTATTCGATTTTCTTGTTTCAGTTCGGTTCCTGAACCGAAACCAACCCTAAATTAAATACCACGAGAAATATTGAGAAACGGGGCTCGAATTGAAATTTTCAATGTTCGAATTTTATTTTATTTTAATTTTTTTTTCTGGACGGAATATTCCATTAGCTCAATTAGACAGAATATTTTAGGAATATTCCGGCCGGATTTAGAAATCGGGTCAACGGGTCGGGTCGACCCCGTCTGGGCTACAACATGGCCGGTTTTTGCAGATTTTGGCCGAAAAATGTTTCAGGTCCGTTTGGCTTCGTTAGTCAACCAAATTTAGTGATCTTTATATCAAAAAGAAGCTTACGAAGAGAAGAATAAGATTATACCTATTGAGGATCCAAAAACTAATCGGAGATGGCCTGAAACAGGTCGGAAACACATGGAACTCGCTAGAACTTTGCCGGAAACTGGGGAATGTTTATTCCCTTCGATCTGCGTCAAAACTCATTTGTTTAAGGCATATAATATATGAAAATTCATCTACTCGATGAGATCTATCTAATGGTAGTGGTCTCAAGCCTTACCTTGGCCGGAAACAACGAGAAATTCGCCGAACAACGGGGTCTCGTTGGAGTTCCTTAATTTGAACGATTTCGATTTTGAGTTTCAAGAGATGAAGACCGGGGCTTCGCTCAACAGGGAGGAAAGGTCATTGTGGTGGTCTGGGTGATCTGGATTCGATGAAATTCAACGAACTTTGGCTTGTGGGTGTGTGTGTCGCTAAGAAGAAGAAAAAGAGAGTCGGGAAGAAAAATAGGGTTAGGGTTTAAAACCCAAAATTATAATTTTCTTTAATTTAAAATATTCTCCCAATTTTCTAGAAAGGGAAAAATAATTAAAATAGAAGAAAATTTACAAAAATCTGCTACCAACGTGAAATTACTAAATTGCCCTTGAATTTTAAAGTCCCGTAGAATGTTCGTCCTAACTCCAAATTATGCTTCACTTGCGCCCACGCGTTCGTATCAACGAGTACTGTAAGAATAAGCTCAAATAATAATTGATACCTGTCATGACGACAAAGTCAACACTTACCCTCTAGGGGTATTTTGGTAATTTCACAACTATGCGCGAAAATTTACATGATTAAATTAGGGACGGATTGTAACATGGTACTTACTGTTCCACTCTGATCTCCAGAAACAAGAAGCCGGGAGTTCAAATCGAAAAACAACGATGTGAGTGGTATACCGCTTAAAGAAAGATCATCCTCACTCTGCATTTTGTTTGATGGGTTAGAACAGATGAGAGCAAATGAGCACAGTAGTACAAAAATATCAAATACTAGACGATTTGCAAGCATAATAAGAGCGATTTGTGAGCATAATATGAGCAGTGTCGCCTATTCTCCTCGTCCACACTAAACTTGCAGAAAAATTCAGAATCAGAACAAGCTTTGCTTTTCAAGTATGCAAGTGAAGCTTCAGCATCACCTTCGAGTAAAATTTGTCTCCGTGCCGCATTCAACTTATTGTACAGATCTTTCCTTTGAAAACCAACATTCATATACCCACCAGCTTGATCCACCATATACTTGTATACATGACATGTTCTTATAGCAACTCTTCGCATTCCAATAACTTGTGCTAAGTCCGATTCCCTGACATTCCGGTGTGAACGGAGAAATGTTGCCTCATGTACAGTAGCTAATGCATGATTGTGATTTGGTTCAAATTTCTTTACAATATAAGTGTCACGCTTCTTCACAAGATTTACTTGCAAAACAGCCGGGCATTTCTCCCTAGTGAGAGGCTTCTTAACATTGACATTCTTGTTCAAAACTCTTGTGCCTTCCTTAGAGCATACCCATATTCTCCTCGAAACTTTGCCACTTACATTCATCTCCTTTTTGTCCTTCCTTACACTAAACCCAACTGCCTTTGCATATCGATTGTACAAATCTTCTACTTCCTCAATTGAGTTGAATTCCTTCAATTCAAGATCTTCCCTCCTCAAATCATTGAAATCTATTCCCTCAAATTGAAGCATACCACCGCTATCTACCACATTTTCAGTTTCACTATCCACCTCTTCCATTACGAGATTGTTGTTGCCATCAACACTTGACATCAAACAGCCTAACTTATCGGATCATATTTTCCCATATCTTCCTCTTCTTTAATTCATGCCTACACAACATCAAAGACCCTAAATTTAGGCATGCAAACCCATGAATGAAAATTGTCATATACGTCTTTCAAAATCAATGTGGGAGATAACATATTTTTAAATGATGTTTTTACAACTTAAACGATCGATTGACTCGTTTAAATGGTAAATTACCACTTGAACGATAGTTTTACAACACCAAAAATATGGTTATTATGCCATTTAAAATGCTGTCTAATTGCATGATGTTATGCAGATACTATCCTACTGTTTTCCAATTGCATGATGTTATGCAGATACTAGCCTACTGTTTGCCAATTGCATAATGTTATGCAGATACTAGCCTACTGTTTGCCAATTGCATAAACTTATCCACGAGAATTTCTGCATATAATTTTTCCTCAATTTGGTAGTTTGAAAACAAGATTATGCAAAGTCTAACACTGTCACAATTTGTTACATGATCAAGTAGCTGTACAATTGCGTTACAACTTGCCCTAAGGGACTTCACAAAAAACTCAAACAAAGAGTTTGTGTTACAACCCGTCCCAAAATTTATGTGAAATTACCAAAATACCCCTAGGGTCAATGTTGACTTTTGTTGACTTTTCGAGACGACTTCTGAAAATTTATTTCTTTCCATATTCTTGATGTACTCGACGATACGAATGCGTGGACGCAAGCGGAACTCAATTCGGAGTTGAAACGAACGTTTTATGAAGCTTTAAAGTGTAGGGGCATTTTAGTAATTTACCACTCCGTGTATGGGAATTAGGGTTTTTGGCTGGCTGCACAGCAGCCAACCCTCCCCCACATTCTGCACGTCATTCTCTCTCTCTTCCTCCCTTTCTCTCCCATTTTCTCTCTAAGCCAAAAACGTACCGAAACCCTAACCTTTGGACGAATCACAAAACCGTCGAACCGTTACCCAAAATCCATACCATCACGATCGTCTAGTCATTCTGGACGAGGCTGTGATTTCAGATTCTTCAAACTCGAACCCGATCGTTCAAACCGACGTCGGAACGGTTTAGGCAAATTGTCCGTCCATTTTCTGTGCAAACCAGACCAAGGTAAGCCTCGAGACCATTACCATTGGTTTTATTGGATTGAGTAGGTTCAATTTGATATAAAGAACGTCCCATTTGGTGCAGTTTTGAAGGAGAACGGAATTAGGGTTTCCCGAAGCTTTCTGGCCAATTTCAGGCCATCTCCGGCCACTTTTCCGGCCTCAAATAGGTATAAAAATATTCTACTCCTCAATACCTTCATTTTGATATATGGCACGTTAAATTTGGCCAAAGAACGAAGGAGATATGAATTTTTGAAGTTTTGGGACATAATCGGTATTAAATTTCCAGATTCCGGCGAACCAGACGGCGGCGACGGCGGCGGCTCCGGCGACCGGCAAGAGGAAGGGGACGACGGAATATTCCGTTAACAGCAACGGAATATTCCTAACGGCGTCGGAATATTCTGTCCAGAAAAGGTATATTCCGTTAACTTTAACGGCGCTGACGTCAGCAGGCGCGTGGCTGACGTCAGCCGCGCGTGAGACGGCGCGTGCAGGCGCGTGGGGCGCGTGGGTGACACGTGCCAGCGCGTGGACACACGCGCCAGCGCGTAGCGACACGTGCCAGCGCGTGCCGGCGCGTGCCAGCGCTTGGCCGGCGCGTGAAGCCACTTCCCGGCGCGTGGCAGCGCGTCCGACCGTTTCCCGGCGCGTGCGGCGGCGGCTGTCGGGTTTTCGGGTACCGGAAATCATTTTTCGAGCTCGTTTTCGCTAAAATAGTATTATTTTTGGGGTATTTTTCTATTGGGTCAATTTTTAATTTATTTTAGGGAAAGTCTAATTTGTTCCCTAATATTAAATAGGTAATTCTTCGACTCCGCACACCGAGGAGGGCAACACCGAGGGAGATTTCACTCCCGATCACCTGTGAGTGGACTTTTGCTTTATTAAATGGCTTTTATGTTTGAAAATAAATATGAACTTGGTTTCTTTGTGGTTTTAAATGGTTTTTGAAGTATGATTATTTATATATATATTTATTTATAAATATATATACTTGTTGACAATTATTTATGCAACCATATTTGTTCTATTTATGGTATATATATTGGGAAATGGATTTAATTAGTGATTGGGATTATTTATCAAGTATGATTATACGTTATGAAATGGTTTACACTATGATATCACTTTTGCATAAATATTAAATGATATTTTATTATATGGTTTTGAGGGAAATACTTATTTATGCAATACTTGATATTTGGGAATTATGAATGGGATTTTGGCTCCTATATCTATACACATGAGTATGTATGTATGTTTTCAAACACACTTGGTATGCTTTCACTACATTGTAGTACCGTTCTCATGGCCATAGGACAGTTCTCACATGTTTGGGTCACACGCACTGTACTCCAGGGGTATTGTCTGGTAAATACCTTAGTGCAAGCTTGTCTTACGATTATTGTTGTTTATGGGGAAAAGGCCCCACTACGTAAGGACTTGGGTGTGACGCGCTGCGGCGCAAGCTTACATGTGTGTGGTACTAGGAGTACAAATGATTGAATAACGTATTGAGCTTGTATGGTGATTGAGAGGCGAATTCCTCAACCCGTACTTGGGTGATCGCGCATATACCTTGTGTTGGTTTTCCCATATTATATTATTGGAATTATGAAATGGCGATTTATGATTATTACACCTTTTGATATGTTTCAGTATATTCATAAAGTACCTTTTGAACTATTCTATGGTAGTATGTTTTTACGATTATACTGGATTTTCAAATAGGGGGTTAATATGTTGAAAAGAGAAAGGTTTGTGAAAACTTTTATTTTTGTCCACTCACACTTTTGTTTTTGCGCCCCCTTCAGGACATAGTGATATTGCATCCGGCACAGTCGAGGATATTACGTGGCAGCTCTGATCATCGATCCCGACCATGTAGGGATTTATCTTTTACTTTCAGTTTCTATAATAATATCCATCCCTGTTATGGATAGAGATTCTAGGAACTCTTTTCATTATTGTTTCCGCTGTTCAACATTAGTACGCTCTAAACCATATGCATATTGACATTGGATTTTATAACTTTAATACAACTTAATTTCGTTTCCATCAAGTGTTGTCATGCATTTAATGGCTTCGTCACTTACGAGTGTCGGCCAGCACGCTCGCACTCGGTATCCACGTGGGTACCGAGGGTGGGGTGTGTCAGTTTGACATTGCCAAGCATGATTTACTGGTTGTACGTGAAAACGATGTGTTTTACATTAATTTTATAACCACAATTTTTCATCATAATTTCACTTGCAAACACCCAAACCCAATTGCATAATTTCAATTGCCCACAAACCACATTACATGCATTAAAATGAGAATACAGAACTATATTCACATACTGGAAATTATACAAACATATATCGCCTCTGTGCAATTGGCAAACAGTGACATACATTTTGAATGCAGCTCATCCAATTGCACGCTAATTTACTGATACTTATCAAACTAGATACCAGTGCAAGGCAAATTGGGAATCAACAAATTGGGAATCAGAAAACCGTATTTCAACAGTGAATCCAAACTGCTTCACAAATATTACAGCAAATGTAGTAAATTACCTAATTTGGGAGAGCAGAGACGGTGGTAGTCGATTTCGAAGCCTCTGAGTTCGATTCGCAGCAGTTGAAGGATTGGGAAAAGCTTACTCTCACTGGTCGTCGCAGGAAGTGACGCCAAGAGCCAGTACTGGTGGTGGGGAGCGAGTGACGGCGACCTCAGAGAGTCCACACTGAAACAAGGTTTGCCTGCAATTGTTTGTGCAGTTATGGTTGCCTGCCTTCTAATTGCTTGCTGGTTTCTTCTGCTTCCTGATTGCTTTGGTTTTTACTGGATTTTAGGAACTCGTCTTCTTCCCCTGCTTCATGAAGATCGGTGCTTTTTTTTTTCTTTCTGCTTTCAACTGTTCCTCCCTCCCACTTGCAGATCCGGTTACCAAGTAAATTTGTTGCCTTAATCTACACCATTGAATACTTGGAGGCATCATCTAGCCGTTGATTTTTTCCGGAGTAAAGTTTACTCCGGAGCATACTAGATTTTTCGTGGAAGAAAAAGCTCACATGAGATCCTTTTTTTCCTTGTAATATAAGTAGTAAAATTTCACGTGATGGCAGAGCAAAGTTTATTTTACTAAAGTTTGTCATTTTGAAGATGCTTGATTTTGAGGTAAATGAAATAGTGTTTTCTTAACTACAATGGAATTCAGGCTAATCAAAAGAAGACATACACACACATTTTTAATTGTAGGGTGGGGAATCACGAAACCCTACTTTTAATTGTGATTTTGAAACGAAAACAAAAGGATATGATTCTTGTAATACCATTGAGGAACACATGAGAGAGAGAG